>JBDJHY010101592.1:0-13744 GCA_039654485.1 Withania somnifera
GTTATACTTTCACATATTTTGTTTGAAGGACATCGAATTATTCTGTTCCGGTATAGTTGGTCCAGTTATGTGATTAGCTAGCAGTATCTATTTATGTGCTATTGATTCGTATTGAACTGCTAGTTTCCTGATATGTTATATTTTCTTCCATGACTATTTTCCTTGTTATTCCCTATTTACTGTAGTTAGTTTCGTTGTGTGCTCAGTGGGCCTCGAAACCTACTGAGTACAGGTTGCTTCGGTGGCTTGTAATCATACTACACTTGCACTTGTGCAGATTCGAGTACAGGTCCTCGTTTGTGATTCAGCTCGCTAATCGTTCGTTTCTCCTCAGATCAGAGTTTTAGGGTGAGCTTGACGAGAAGCTTGATCCTGTCTCTATTCAGCTTTATATTTTGATTATCTCTATTATATTTCAGAGACCTTTGGATATTGTATATTTTCCACCGTTGTTGTTCTATACTAGTGGTTCGTTTGACATTGACATTGGGTCTTGGGTGTATAGCGCAATTCTTTATTATATTTAATATGTCTTTTCATATTTATCCACATTAATTGTAGTAGTCCTTTTCTTAGGCTATGCACTACGGGGTTTGGTTCTCCCGCTGATGGTATAGTAGGTGCCATCATGATCCGAGAAATCGGGTCATGACAGATATTCTTTCGCATTTAATGTAGTAGTACTCCACTCCAGCTTTGTACTAGGGGTTTGATTTTCCAACTGGTGGTATAGTAGGTGCCATTATGATCTGCAAAAATTAGGCCGTGACACATCCATAGAAAGATCCCAGGTGAGATTTACTTCTAGTTTTCCCAGGGAATTTTTAGTCTTTCTGCACTCTTTAATCGAATATACCATGTCATTTTAGGCTTAATATAAAAGAGCATCAAATCTTTAACCCTTATTATTCTTTCATTCCATATTAAAAAATCTGACAAAATAGATTCTTCATTGACTAATTTCTCTCAAGGGAGAAGAACTAGGGTTTCAAGGTCAAGTATTTTCCCTCAATTTCAACCAAGAATTCCTTCCACCCTTATTCCCTGACCCTATGTTCTTATAAAGGATAATTTAGAATTATTAAATTCTATAACCCTTATTATGAACTTCCTTCGTAAAATGTTGTTTTGATAATATTGAGTAATGTTGTTTTGCATTATCATATCGTGATTCATGCTTTTACTTATTTGAGTCAAGATTTGGGTAAATTATGAATTTAGCTTTTTCTAAAGTTTAAATTTTTAATTCACATGAGTTATTGAGAAGTTTTGAGTCAAAACATTAAATTTGGGAAATGGTTTAGGTATTTTCCTAAGTTTTTGGCCAGATAGGATTTACTAAAAAAAGAAAGATTCGACAAAGTTTACCCAAAGAGGCCAAGACATGTTATTTTAATCAGTTTTCACTTAAAAAAATTTAAAATGGTCAAGTCATGAGAAGTGGTATATTTTGGGAGTAGTATTAGCACTTAGTGGATTAGGTGGAAAGACCCGATCCCATAACTATGTTTCTAAACATTAGATGACATGTTTCATAAATGCATTATTATGACAGACCCAACTTAGTTGGATCCACTAGGTTACTTGTTAGGTACTAAGCATGTGGGGGGAGGGGTACTCCCCTCAGTTGGTAGTTTTCTGAATTCCAGATTTGTTTACATGGTCCTATATGTCAGTTATACAACCTCCAATAATTATTAAACGTTAGTAGTTGAAAGATGATTAAACATAAGTGTATTTTTTCTTATTAGAACTAATGAGGTTTAGAGGTAATTTCTAAGTCTTTTTCCTTATATTTCAAAATGGTGAAGTTCTATATTATAAACTATTAGTTTGCTTAAGTTGTATGTTTATGTTTATAGTTTAGGGTCAAACTTGTCATTTTTAGAATTAAAAGAAATTATCGATTTTAATTTATTTATGAGTTCATTATTTATTATGAGGTATAAAAATTCTCTTTAAATACTTGATGTTTTACATGCTTCTAGATGTTCAGTATGAAGTATGTCAGCATAATAGCAATAACTATACAATATGTAGGCATAGTAGTGATAAGTATACAATATGTTAGCATGGTAGTGGTCAGCCAGCTTGTGTCAGCATAGTAGAGAGTAGAAGATTAAAGATGAATAATACTATTGCATATGATTGCTTCTTGATATTGAGAGTCAAAGTGGTTCACACATTTCATAGTTGAGTTCATGGTTTATTTATATTGTGATAGAAGCATATTGTTAAATCTTGTTCGTGTTACCTTCCCATATGCTTAGTACATCCTATGTACTAGCGCATATTCTATGTTGTATGGTATTTACCATGTCTGTCAAGCCAACTCTCCAGTCAATTGTGGTTGATTTAATTTGCATCCTGAGAAAAAGTTAAAGTTGGTGAGTTCCCATTTGATCGGGGAACCGGAGATGATATTATTTCATTCCTTTACATTTATTAGAGATGAATAATAATAACAGTTCATTTCATTTTATTTTTGGCTATCTAGAGGAATTGTTCTAGCATATGAGATTTTGTTTGTAGTGGCTTTTAGATATTGAGATAGTAAATTTTAATTGGATTTTTTGTATTCGTTTATATACTTCTTATTAATTTAGGTGAGATGTCCCATTACTCTATGATTTTGCTTATAAATTGCTTCTGCTGAGTGTGAGTGTTAGAGCTATATATGAGCCAAGGGTCCATCCAAGACTACTGAGGCAACTTAGTTGCTAAGGATGCCTTGTTGCATCCAAGGGGTGAGTCTGAGTCATGGTAAACTTGGTAATAGATCCTTAGTTTCAAGTGTCTTAAGATGACTTAAAGAGAATTCTACGAAGAGTCTTAGTTATGTGTATGAACTTCTCTATACTTATAACTGAGAGGCTACTGAGCATTTTGGAAAGTTTCCCTTTCTTTATTTCTACTTCATGTTGTGGATTTTAACTCTGAGAAACCCTTTTCTGACTCATTCTTTACGAATTTCGTAGCATGCCGCCCAGAAGAGCACCAGTTCGCATAATAAAAGGCCCCATATTCCAGATCAAGCTGCTTAGTCTCCGATTGTCCCTATAAATTTGGTCTCGACCCCAGTTCTTGTTTTATGGTAAATTGTGTTAGTAATAAGTGAGGTGTAGTAGTAGATGAGGATAGTTTGATGGTAGACATTTGAATTCTAATTGGGACAAAATATTGTAGAAAAGTGACCCTAGATCAAGAATTATGAAGTCAGGAGTGTAGAGGTTAGAGTGGGGGAAAATTGATGATTTAGGTATGTATTCATATATTCTAAGCTTATTTGGTAGTACTGATATCTATGTCCTTATGTATTAACCAAGGAGTAATAAGTTAGTGCAGATTTCATGGTAGTATGTTGAGGAGCGGTTGATTTTTTGAAAGACTTACCTTATGTTTTGATTAAGTATTGTAACATTATGCATATGCTTGAATTTTTTAAAGTGGTGGATTGAGGTTTACTATGTTATTGTTGATTATCTCAGGGCCATTATTACTGAAGTTTGTAATTTAGCGGTTATAAGTCTAGGTAGTGATGAGAAGTTGCATCTTATCATTAGTTAGTATTAAATGATAGGTTTTAACTCTAGATGGTTATACTAGTTTGACATAATGTGGTATAAGGGTCGATAAGGAAAATAATGTTTGATACTACTATGCTATAGAAAGTGTTGACTTTTGAGTGTTATCCTTTAAGACAAAGAGGTAATTAAGAAGTTATTACATATGGATTTCTTATAAATAATCCAAGTATGAATGGTTGTAGTCCTTAAAGAGGAATTTATACATTCAGGCGTATAATGTGTGCCTAACCTTGCATAGTGGCTAGTTGTATCCCAGTATAGAGGAGAAGTCCCCAAACTTAGAATTTCAGTCTTTGTCCTAAGGGGGATATGGTAAGGAGAAGAACAAACTGAGTCTCATAACCTTGATAGTAAGTAGGCCCAACATGGAGCTATGATCAGAAGATGACCCATTCCTACCTCAATGTACTCTTTATACTTCAGTCAAAGATGGAGTTTCGTTCCATGCCCTTGTTAGTTCTCCTTATGAAGGATTATGTCAATGCTCAATTTTTTAGAATGAGAAGCAATTGTTTTAGACATCCTGACAACCCTAATGGTGATGTATAAATCAAGTCATCTAATAAAGTCTGTTATGGAGTTTTCAACATCATTCATAATCTAGTTTCTTTTATACTCAATTTTTAATTTATTTCATGACTTTAGTTTTAATATGCCAACTTGAGTGTCACGAGTGAAGTAACGGTGTATTCTTTCTAGTAGTTATATTCAGTTTAGACTCCATCCTTAAGTTCCCTAGTTAGATCTTGATCCATAACTTCTATAGTTTACGATAATGCTTTATTTCTTATAGTGATTCCATGCATGATGAGGTAGGTAGTAGAGAAATAAGTTGAATAAAAACTAAGATGAAAGATAGTTTGTTACCTATGTTCTTAAGTATTATTGTAGAGATAGTGTAGGTTTATTGATTTTAGTGATGTTAAGAAGATCCCTAGATGGTTTAGTTTTATGTTGAATGAAGCTATGGAGTGGTAGATCATTAATAGTCTTGAACATTGTGTTGATGAATGTGAATGACTAATCAATCCTTGATTTGGAGTTGAAGATAAATTGATGGTAGGGATAAGAAGAAGCATCATTCTTTTGGGTATATAATCTCAAATCTTGCGGCTTAGACTAGTACAATTCTACTATATGTTGTGCTTGCACCCCCTAGTTAGACTTGAATGTAATAAGAGCATTTGTTAGCCTCAAAAGTTTGTAGATACCCATACCCTTATGATAATAAAAGGTTCAAAAGAATAAGTAGAGTATTTTAAAGGAGGAAGTGTAGTTGGAGGGGGTTGCTAAGCTTTAATCTTAAGTTGTATTGATAAGGCCAGAATAGCCCTATTCCAATTCCATACCTTTCATATTTATGTCAGATTATCTTTAGATCCAAACTAGGATTGTTTTCAAAACTGTTATTTTTGTGCTTTATAAGACTAGATGAGATGGATAAGATGTTCAGATGATGTTAATAGTTCCTTAAGCAAAGGTTCCCTATAGGATTATGCTTTCAGTGTATATCAAGTGTCCTTCCTTAGAAACACATGATTCGTTTATGCAGTCCATTAAATGTATATAAATTCTTTCATAATGGTATAGTTTAGTTGGTATGCAAAGCTCTGAGCATACCAAATATGACATGCTCATATTCAGTCTAGTTCAAGAAGTTGTTCTAAGACTCATTTTATTCCTTTGGACTCATATGTATTGATGGTGTAACCTTTTGTAGTTATAAGAAAGCTCTAATGAGGTACCCTGCTCTATCTCATTTCCATGAACCTCAAAATGCGATTTCCTGTTAGAAGCATTAATTCAATATGGGGTAATAACCTCTCCATACAACTTTACTTTCTTGTAAGTTTTATGTAATATATAACTTATATCACATAGCCTTACATGGTCTCAATACTTATGCATTAATTGATATTTTCATGGTAGTTGGGGTCAGGAAAAGTGGTATGCAAATGGATCAGAAAATTAGCAATAAAATCATTGTTTTATAGATCATCATGACGTTTTAAATAAGTTCCTGAGTCATTTCGAAAGCCTATTGGACTTTTCCCATTTTCCTTAGCTGAAATATTAATTAGAGGATGAATGAATCAAAGGGGGAGATATTGTAACACCTTAAAAATTCATCCTAGGTGTCACTTGAGATAAACAAACTTCCCTATAAAATTTCACAGCGATCCATAACTGGCCCATTTTCATAGATAGACTTGCGGTCTGTCGAATGCCTCCACGGACCATGGATCCGTCCATTGAAGTTGTCTACTGAGCCTAATATGAGAGTTGGAATTTTCTAAATTTGACAAACCATGAACATGGTTCACGGTCCATCATTTGACCCATGGCCTCAACCCTGATTTCAAAAATTTTCCAAAGTGTAAAGGGACTCCATGGACCATTCCACGGTCCATGAAACTAAATGATGGACTGTATAATGGTCCGTCATTCTTGTACACTGAGGCCCGATTGAGGATCTCACTTCACGTACCAATTGATGAATCATTAACCCGTAGAAGGCACCCAGGTGAGTTTTAGTTTCATTTTTCCCAGGGATTTTTTAGTCTTTCCCCACTCTTTAGTGGAATATGTTATGTATTTTAGTCTTAATAAATAAGAGTACAAAAGATCCATCCCTTGTTATTCATTCATTCCATATTAAACAATTAGACAAAATAGATTCTTCAACGACTAGTTACTCTTACGGAACAAGAACTAGGGTTTCAAGGTCAAATTTTTTCATTCAATTTCAACCAAGAGTTTCCCAAGGTTTTAGGTATGTGGGTTTATGAACATGGGCATCCTTCCACCCTTGTTCCCCAACCTAAAGTTTTTTTAAAGAAACTTTCTAGAATTATTAATTTCTATCACCCCTGTTGTGAATTTCCTTCTTACTATGTTGTTTTGATAATATCAAGTAATTTTTATAAGTTATTGCATTATTATATCAAGATCATGCTTTTACTGATTTTAGTCAAGATTTGGGTAAATTATGAATTTAACTTTCCTAATTTTGAGAGTCTTAATTCACATGATTCATTGAGAAGTTGACAAAATATTGAATTTAGGAAATTGTTCAGGTATTTGCTTAAGTTTTAGGCCCATATATGATTTTACTAAAATAAGAAAGTTTCAATAGAGTTTAACCAAAGAGACTAAGATATGTTATTTTGATAAGTTTTCACTTAAATTATTTTAAACTGGTCAAATCAGGAGTAGTGGTATGTTTTAGTAGTAGTATTAGCACCGACCAGATTAGGTTGAAAGAACCTATCACATAAATATGTTGGCAACAATAGGATGACATGTTTCCTAAAAGTTATTATTATGACAGACCCATATTAGTTGGATCCACTAAGTTACTTGTTAGGTACTAAGCTTGTGGTTGGGGGGGGGGGGAAGTACTCCCCCCAGCTGGTAGTTTACTGAATTCCCTGTCTGCTCACATGGTCTTATATGTTGGTTATAAAACCTGTCACAATTATGTAGTGTCAGTATTTGAAAGATGATTTAAACAAAGTGTAGTTTATCTTATCGGAACTAATGAGGTTTATAGATGATTTCTAAGTCTTTTTCCTTATATTTAAAAATGGTTAAGTTCTATATTATAAATTATCAGTTTTCTTAAGTTTTATATATTGAGGTTTGTAGTTCAGTATCAAACATTTCATTTTCATAATTGAAGGAAATTATCGATTTACTTTATTTATGAGCTCATTATTTATGATGAGGTCTGAAACTTCTCTTTAACTACTTGATGTTTTTCATGCATCTACATGTCTAGTATGAAGTATGTTTGCATAGTGGAAATAAGTACATATTATATCAGCATAGTAGTGATAAGTATATTATAGATCAGCATGGTAGTGCTTAGTCAGCTTGTGTCGGCATAATAGAGAGTTGAAGTTTATAAATGGGTGACATTGTTTCATTTTATTGCTTATAGCTATTAGGAGTCAAAGTTTTCGAAAAATTGCATATATGAGTTCATGATCTATTTATATTGTAATAGAATCATATTTTTATAGACCATTCATGTTATCTTCCCATATTCTTAGTACATCCTAGGTACTGACGGATACTTTATGTTGCATTTTATTCACTATTTAGGTCGAGACAACCATCCGGACGTTCTTGATTGACTTGATTTTCATCTTGAGGAGAAGTAAAAGTTTGTGATTTCCCATTTGATTCGAGAATAGGAGATAATATTATTTCATTCTAATATTTTATTAAAGAAAAATTGTAAGAGATGTTCATTTCATTCTAATTTGGATAGCTAGAGGAATTGCTATAGAATTTGAGATTCCTCTCTTAGTGGCATTCAAATGTTATGATAGTAAATTTAAATTGGAATTTTTGTATTTATTTATAAACTTCTTATTAATTCAGGTGAGGTGACCCATTACTCTTTGTTTTTTCTTATGAATTTCTTTCACTGAGTGTGTGTTCTAGAGCTATGCATGAGACAAGGGTCTATCCAAGGATACATGGGCGAATTAGTGGCTAAGGATACCTTGACGCATCCTGGGGTGACTCCAAGTCATGAAAACCCTTGAAACAATTAGACAAATTAATTTATCTAACACTTAAAAATGAGCTCGATGACCTCAAATAGTGAGCCAATAGCCCCACCAACCCAAGTTTGACATTCTGTAGATGATGGAAGTCTTAGAATTTGAACTCAACACTCCAATCCTCGAAAGTTGACCAGAGTCAAATTTTCAACTCCAATTCATATGTTATCTTATTTAACACCATAAAATGTAATTGATATCCCTGGGAACGGAACTAAGAGTCCTCCTAGAACAAAATCCATCCTTTAGAGCTAACAAAACTTTTAGAATTCACGTCTGAATGTGTATTCAAGGAATGTTATATAAAGTCAACCAATTCTAAAGTTAAAGCTCTAAAATAAGAAAAATGAAATAAAACCCATATAGAATTCCAGGAAACTAAACTATTGGTCCTAACATGTCACGTCCCAAACCCGGGTCATAATGGCGCATATAACCCACTTGTAGGATAGCCTATCCCTATAGCTTGAAGAGACAAGTAATGGGCCATATTAACTCAAAACAACTAACAGTAAAGGAAATAACAGACTAAATCCAATAAAACACACAAATACATACACACACATATTTAATACAAACCCAACCCAAAACCTTGTGGTAATGGCAAGTGGAGATACAAGTCAGAGTATTCAAAATAAATGTACAAACATATACAAGATCCTAAATACAAACTAAGGTATAACATGCTCGGAACAAAATAAGCAGTTATCAACTGGATGGAGACATTATCATCCTGTACGCTATAAGCTCACCATAAATCTCTAAGCTGCAATAGTCTAATCCACACGATCACACCTCCTGCGATGAGCCACTCTGGTAGCTGCACGAAAAAATTAGTGTAGAAGTGCAGTATGAGTACCATAAATAGAGGTACCTAGTAGGCACTATAGGTCAAACAGACATAAATAATGCATATATAAGGTAAAGGCGAGGAAAGCAAAATAGTTCACAATATTAAGTTAAAAAGGGATAGAAAATAACTAAACAGTTAAAACCACTATAGGTATGATAAATAAATAGGTACAACAGAAAAAATGTAAGATCTAAGTTAGTAGGACTTAGTACCCATGAACCCCATGATAACAAACTATCACATAACCTCGAGAATCGAATATCGAAGACATACCTGGGCTCTAGCTGAGTATACGTGATAACATAGTAAATTATAATAAAGAACAAAAACTAATGGAATAAAGGATAGTATAAGACCTATATAACATAAGAATCCTCCTATACGACCCCTGGGTACAAATAGAAAGAAAACACTTAAAACCTACCTGACGCCTCATCCCGCTTGTAGGCATAAATACTAGAGAAATGGCTCAGCCTGACTTCCCCCATAAGCATGACGAGTATAAGGAATTAATAGAATGAGTGCAAGGGGGTGGGAATAGTAGACCATAAGTACAAACATTTAGTACAGTAGACCATGCCTTCAAAATTCATTACCTTGGGACCCGCACCTTAATAGCCAAGAGTTAGATCACAATAGAGGCCCACACCTCATAAACAACACTGGGAGGGCTCCCCTAAGCTTGTTCACACCAGGACCACACCCTTTAGATAACTAAGAAAGTAGCTTCAAAAGTCAAAATCTAGCCAATTTACACTCAAAAAAAGCTCCTGACCACACGTAGTCCCGGTGATAATATTCATATAGATATAGGAAAACTCTTTCCCTTTAGTCTAGAAAAATATCAAGTTTTAGCTTAATTAAGCATCTATCTATAAAAACATGGTATTGGGATAGTTCTCGTACTCACAAAACCACAACTCAAGTCCACATACATGATCGTTGTAAAACAATGGAACAAACAAGTCTACATCACCACTAGGATTGTCCAGAAGCCACCAACTAAGAACACATAACACTCTGAGTCCTCTCCATGCCCAACCCCACCTCTAAGGGTCCAACGACTACCTGCAATAGGAAAATAGGATTACACTAACTCGAGATCTCCTATATCCCCACGCAGGGTCGTAATAAAGCAGAAAAAGGACAAATAGTAGAGGGAACAATGGGAACATAAACCAACCTAATAGCCCAACCCAACCACTGGTCCAACATGGTTAATATTTTAGTACTAACCTAATATAGAAGTAAAAGTAAGCTTAGCCTACCTGGACGCCTGGGAATTTCCTTGAAAATTGCTTAAAATTTGTACAAAGCTTTGAGAAATACTAAAAGTACTAGAAACTATCATATTAGGCATCCAGAGGTCAAAGGATGAAGAACGAAACTTATATTTCAGAGTGCAATTCAGGTAAAAAATCTGTCCTAAAAATAGGCTTGTGGGCCTTGCATCTCAAAAAATAAAACTTAAAATATCGAGAGGTAGGCCTCAGCTCGAGTAACACTATGTTAAAAATTATCTCAATCGGATCCCAAATAGGTTCTCAAAAGGTAAAGAAATGTTTATGTAAAAGAAAGAAATATTACAAGTCTCAAAAGAGGAAATTAGAGGGAAAAAACCTGAATTTGGTAGAGAACTCACACAATATAAAACCTAACCCTTCCCCAACAATAACCAGTTGCTTCCCATGAAAATTCTATAATTTGGACCGAGAAAGGTGGTGTAAGAGAGAAAATTTGAAGTGTAAAATAATGAAAACAAGGTTGGAAAATTGATATATATACATGCATAGAGACATACGATCGGGGCCTGGCCACGTGATCATGTCCCTTGCCATGCAATCACGATGTACAAAGCTCCTAGGCTCCACAAATCGTGGTAGGCTCCATGTGATCGTGACCCTTTCCCCCCAATACTTTGTGATCATTGTTGGCCCCACACGATTGTGATGAAGGGGCTGGGGCTACTATTTTGATAGTAAAACTGTTGTGTAACAACATTTGCAACAACTTCAAATAAGGGCTCAGAATAGAATCAGGAACAGATTTAGAAAAACCAAATATGCAAATTATATAGAAATGACATTTCAGACTCAACAGAATCGACAAAACAATCATGGGAGGTAGTTTAAGTTAAAAGGACCTCTACGTCAAATAGAACCAAACCCAACTTATTAACTTTACACACGAGCCTCTAAAATAAGTCTGGAAATCTCTAGAAGTGCATCGATGATCCAACTAACCCAAATTAAACATTTTATAGTGATGCAGGCATTAGAATTCTAATCCATCACTTCGATTATATCATAACCATATTTCATGAATCATGGCACCTACTATACCACTAGTAGGAAAACTAACCCTATAGTCCAAAGCCGAAGAGGAGGACTATTATATCGAAAGCAGAAAGCAAAAGTATAATAACAATATATGAATAAAAGAAGAAATATGAAGAATCATAAATTCCCGAAATGTGGTATTAGTATAATACCCTTGACAGTACCAAAGTTTTTGTAAAATTTTATAGACACTTTGTTTAGTCCACACAACCTCTAACACAAGTTTCAAGGTGTTACAATATTTGGCTATTATGCCACTATTATCAATCTCAAATAGTTTGACCCCTAAATGTACAAGATTGTTCAATTCTCAAGAAATTTTCCACTTACCTACTTTAAAATGAGCTAAACTCTATTGAAATCCTATTAAGGGCATCAATGACCATATTTTCCTTACCAGGATGGTAAAGCACACTCATATCATAATCTTTCAGCATCTGTAACAATCTCCTCTGATGAAGATTTAACATTTTCTAGCATAACACATTTTAAAAACATTTATGGTAAGTGAAAATATCCACGTGAACACCATATGAAGTATACAGTAGTCAACTCCAGATTATGAGTTGGATAATTCTTCTCATTGACCTTAAGCTCTCTGGAGAAATATGATATATCTTACCATTCTACATAAGAACATAACAATAACCAACCCTCAAAGCATAAAAATAAACCAACAACCCCTCTATACCCTCCGACAAGGTCAATATTGGAGCCGATGTCAAACTATATTTTATTTCTTTGAAACTCTTCTTGAAACTATCAAACCCTTCAAACTTGATTTCTTCTGGTTAATTATAATAACTAGAGCATTTACAGTTGCAAAACCTTCTACAACCCTCGTATAATATCCAACAAAACATAAGAAATCTCTAATCTCAAACAAAGAGGTGGGTCAAGGCCAATTCTTCAGAACATCAATATTTTAAGGATAAACCTCGATACCCTCTCTAGAGACAAGATGGCTAGGAGTGCTATAGGTTTCATATAGAACTCACATTTAGAAAATTGAGCATTTATATAATGATCTAGAATGGTTTGGAGGAATATCTTCAAATGACTAACATGATTTTGTTCATTCTTGAAATAGACTAAGATGTGATTAATAAATAAGATTATAAAGGGTGGTAGATACCTTATGACCCAAATTTTAGGTTGTGATAGAGTTGTATCAAAGCCTAGGTTTATCGATCTCTCTTGCATTAGAGGAAGTACCCAGTAGAGTCATGTAGATCGATGTGTAGACGTCTGCATCAGATCTTTGGAAGGCGACGGGAGGTTTTAGGAAAATCTCTCATCTTTTTGGTCCTGTAATATGTGATATTTCCCAAAAACTTACTTTGGATTCACTCTTTCATAGATGTTCCATACTAGAGGATCTTTTGTGCATCCAGACCTTTTGTCTTCCAGCTAGGAGGGGTAGGGGAGGATGCTTCGCTGGTCCTTATTTCCCCATCTATTTCATAGAAGTAAGCACCTTATGCGTCATTTCCCTAACCTGTTCAGCCACTACCTGCTGCATTTTAAGGGCTATTGTAGTACATAACTTAGATGTTAGATAGTAAAATAACAGACAGGCTGCATTCATCTTCTCAGGGAGCGGCGCAGGGTGCACAGTCTCCCCTAGTATTTGCATCCCTAGCACCACCACCACTAGCACTGCCGATTGTATCATTTTAGGCTCCTTCCAATGCTCTTGCACTAGCATCCACTCCTTCTTTACCCATATTTGATGTACGTCAGATGCTGAAAATTTTTCTATAGTCACCCCTGCCAGGTTCTCAAGAGAATAGAGGCAGGACCCCATAAGTTTATTATGGTATACAAGAAGCTCCTGTGGAAATTGGAACTACTGAACTTGTATAGGGTGGATTTTACCTCCTATTTTCTTAAGGGTGTGCCAATTAGTGGCAGAAGGTATTTCAAGATCGCAGGGCACTATGGTTATCCACACTGACATGAGGGCAATTCAGGGAGGCCTTTATAGCACAGTATGTGCCCAGAGCATCCATGAGGTTGTGGGCTCAGTTCAATGTGTTTTTTCAAGGATCCATGATATTTTATGAGTATGAGGCCCATTTTATTGACCTATCCAGGCATGCTGGTGACCTATTATTTTTTGAAGAAAAGAGGATTTGCTGCTTTTCTCATGGGATGTTTTCATATTTGGGGGGCCATGTTAAGTTGCAAATAGTTCTACAAAAGTCATATCTGGATGTGTGAACCATGCCCGAAGCATGGAGACTTTGGCTCGCCTAGTCCAAGGGGCAACGAGAAGAGGCCTTCACCATCACAATGGGTATTCAGGGTCCAGATCAAGGGGTCATGAATTTTTCAAAGGGTCGAGTCTAGCCGACAGGATCAGGCCTCGCTTCAGGCATCCAACAGTGG
>JBDJHY010101703.1:0-13743 GCA_039654485.1 Withania somnifera
TATTTAAAAAAAAAAAAAAAAACAAGCATGAAACTATCTCATAGACAAGCCATTATTTTTCATATCACAAGGAAGAGAAGGACGAGAAAACAAAAGCATAGACAAGCACTTGTAACTATGACATGTCCATGTTGTAGGAAAAAAAGTAAAAGTAAAAGAAGAAATGGATTTTTGGCTTGTTATTTACTTTTTTTAATAATCCACTTAATAAGAGCATTTTATACTGATAAAATATAAAACGCTCTTATTCAATTGAAAAAGTGATGAAAGATGCACTAAATAAGTAAGATTAGCTTATTTTTTATACACTTTAGTTTAATGATATATTTATGTATTTTTGAATTCCGAGTGTCTTTTATAGGTTTTGAGCTCTTGTTTTTGCTTGTAGGGGGTAGGGGGTTATTGTCATGCCCCAAAGTTACCTCCTTGACATAACAAGGGGCTCTAAAGTCATAAGTAATCTTGAGCTAAACCTTGAATCATGTGTACACTATAAGTCATGGATATATTATCGGAAGTAATTATTGTGATAGACTAACTGACTGAAATAAATAATACAATAACCTGAGAAATAAATTATGAGCCAAAGTAGGCAAATACTGGAAACAAGAACTACCTCTCTAACTCTATGTGTGAAAACGATCTAAACAATGAACATCTGAAGACTCATTGGGACAAAATCCTGTCTAACTCAAATAAACTGAAACTGAAATGAGAATTTCTAAGTTTTGAAGGAAACTGATGATGTTTGAATCCCCGAAAGATGAGGACTCACCAATCCCACTACCTGTAATTCTAAAGTTATCAGATGTCTGATAGTTGATCACTCACCCTATTCTCCAACATCTACATGGAAAGTGTCGACACCCAATTTTGAACTTCCATTCTTTCAATTTATTATGTTAAGGTTCTAAATAAATCAAATACCTTTTTCTTATTAATATTTTTATGACTATTTCCTTTAAGATTAATTTTATCCTATCACTATTATTATTATTATGAAACCAGTTTTGTTAAATTTTTAGGATTATTAGTGAAGTTAGTTTTTTACTAAAGTTTCTATTATTATTTTTACTGGCTTTTTTAATCGATCGTTGTTATTTAACTTCATGTTTAGTGCATAACAAAGTAGTAAGTCAATATTTGATATGTATATTTATACATTTTGAATTATAATATTAGCACTTTATATTGTTATTTATTAATTATATATTACATAAATTGTTAGATTAGAAGCTCAAAATAATTCATTAAAAAAAGAGAAGTCCATTAGCCCATTTAAGCCTCAATATATCCTAATAAGAAGCCCATTCCCTTTTAATAAGTCCAAACCCACCTCAAAATGGACTGACCTGACCCATAAAAATCTTTTTTCCCTAACCATAGTCTCACTAATCAGTCGTACCTTTTCTTTCTCTTCTCCTCTTTTATTTTCAGAAAAGGAACAAGGTTTTGTAATGACCCTCATAGTCATTTTATTGTTTTGGTGACTCTTTTCATATTTAGATCATTCCAGTAACCTCCCCAAGTCATTTGTGACTTGCTGAAATCGATAATTCAATTTTCTAGCTGTTTATAGCTTGCTTCTCTTATATTTATAGCACCCTCGGGACTTTCTTGTCTTATACGATCCTGAATACCCTTTTCATTCATTCTATTGAGTCTAGTATCAATTATCTTAGGGGCATTCCTTGTATCCGCTGCAAGAGAATCCACTTATATTCTATATTATTATATAATGTAGATGATGATTGATTGAAGATTTACATAAATTTCATATATGGATAGTTGAAATCTGACTCTATTTCCATTCCATACCTAGTTTAGAACTTTTTTTGGAATTTTAACACTAGTACTTAGTGAGATCGCGCTTGAGGGACGCTTCTCTCCAAGTCCATATTTTACCTTTAGAGTAATCACGCTATACCCAGAGTATCGCTCTCAGTGCAATTGCACTGAAAGGGTGTGATTGCAGCCCCCCCTAACAGTCTATATAAATGCCTTTTCCTTTCCCTGGAGGAAAATCTCCTCTTTCTTCATAATTGTCTCAACTCCAGTACCTAAATCAACCTTTTTAAGAGGTTTTTAAGTATCTAATTAGTGGAATCATATCCTGGTGGTTCTACGATTGTTTCTACTGAGTAATTCCTTATTTTCACTTTAGTTATTAAGTTTTCTATTGTATATACACTTCTCGGGCTTATATCTCTAATTTCTACCATCAGTTTATGCCCTATTTTGTACCATATGATGTATGAGCTATGTTTGATGTATTGGTATAAATATATAATTTTTTGAGCTATTAAGGTGTACAAACCTATTTTAGTTTGGATTTTGAGTCCGCTATTTATATAGCAATATGGGTCTTATTTTACTTGCCTTGACACGTGAGTTATGTCTTTGTTAGGATCGCACAGTTTTGAGCTTTGTACGTGATTTTTGGATATTTGAACATGCTTCTTGAGTATGTTACTAGAATCCAGGTAGGCTACGGTCTACTTTATTCAGACAGGGTATTGGTGTAGCATATGTATGGTAAGTGCCAGCTCGGGGATGGAATTACTAGTTTGGCCCTGATATGCTTTTTCTTCTGACCCATGGCATACTTATCTGCCTTTTTTCTTGGTTACTTACCTTGGGGCTATACTTCCCTACTTGTCCATCTCACGCCAACTCTGGAAGATAACATGGTTTTTAGAGGAGTATAACCTTTGGTGCATATTGTTTATAAGCTGACTTAGAACAAGAAAGTAGTGGTATGCAATTTGAGTCCTTTATGGGTCTCTCTTGGCTGGGGAATATCCCAAAGAGGGAGCATGCCGCCACTTATTTACCTTTATAGCACCCTTTTGCATTACATCCCTACGCATTGACTTGTACCTTTTGGGAGTTATGAAGGGAGTACCTATTGGGTTACTTGGTTGCCTGGTTTTACCTACCGATAGAATAGGATATCAACCAAGTTTGTTTACTAGTAGACTTTGTTTTTCCTTTCTGACTCTTGTAGGTTCTATTTGTACACTTGCTGGATTTGGTATTAGCTTGGTTAATGGTTTTTGTATTCTCTTACTGTTCCTTACTTGTTCTAGTTACGTTGGAGCTCTAGGTACATATCGTATTTGGTCATGATCTACTTGTGACCTAGGGACTAGGTGTCACACCATGATAGTGACTTCCCTTTATACTTGTTAGCTGATACTACATGCACTGATAAATGACCCTGCACTGCACTTAGTAGCTATTGCTGCAGTTACCCCTTTACTGTTGTACATTATGTGCCACTACTCTATTTGCTTTTGATATCTCTTTAACTTGCTTATGCTTACTTTTTCACAGTTGGCCTATGATGCCTAATGGCTACCTATTGTTTTTGTACTCATGCTACATTTCTGCATGTTTTAGTGATGCAGATCCTAGTACGAGCCAGCAGAGCTGACACGATCGTGTGAGATAGTTGGTGTGGTTCTAGGAGATTTCGCTGAGTAATTGTCATCCTTGCTGACTGGTTTTTCTTCTAGTATCAGAGTTTTCCTAGTTGGATCTTGGAAAGATATTTTGTGGTTTTGCTCGGTCGTTGGTTATATTTTGTACTTTCTATATATAGATGCTCTATAGTCGTGATACCAGGTTCTAGGGAATTAGTTTTGGTTGTGTGTTTTTATGTTATATTTTAATTTTTCGGTTCATTTCCCTTCGTATTCTCTTTTGGTTCTTGGCACTGGTCCACCACTTTACGCTTTTGGCTGGGACTAGTCTTATCTACCAATAGAAGGTAGACGCCATCACAACTTGATTTTTGAGTTGTGAAAGAGTGCTATCAGAGCTCTAGGTTGATGGGTGTCTCTAACTGTAGGAGTAGGAGTCTGGTAGAGTCGCATGGATCAGTACGTAGACATTTTTATCCTATCTTTGGGAGGATATAGATCTATTTTATAACAATTATTTTTGTTGACTCTTTCATGCGAGGTTTCCACTAGTTTCTTAGTTATTCATCTTGGTTCTATCCCTCCGTGGATGGTTTGTACTACTCCCGCACTATCGTAGAGAGCTCCAGTTAAGGACCGGGGTAGAGCTAGGGCCCGTGGACGAGGCTGGACTAGAGTTGAGTGGAATGAGCCTATACCCATAATTATACCTCCATCGTAGATATAGCCATCTTCGGATGATTCAGTTAGAGACATGCCGCATCATATGATTGCCATGTTTTATAGGACACCCACTAATGAGGGTCAGACTTCAGCCAGGGAGCGACACAGGGTGCCCCAACTCCTCTTGTTCAGCCAATACCAGTTACAACTACAGTTCCTCCTCCACAACCTATTCTACTGGTACCGCTAGTTTAGCTGTCATTCCAGCCTCAACTTGTAGTTTCTATTATGGCTTCCAAGGATCTAAAGATATGCAATCATTTTATGCATATGGGGCCTCTGAGAGTTTTCTGGTGATTGCAGAGTGTGAGGAGAGGCTACAAACATTGGTCTTGAGAGAGACACATGGAGTCGATTTCATTGGGTATCAGTTAGAGGACAGGCTAAGGCCTGGTGGAGAACATATAGATAGAGAAGACCAGTAGGGACAACACCTATGGCATGGAGTCATTTTGTGGATGTCTTCGTGGCTTATTATGTTCCCAGAGTTTTCGCAAGGAACTCAGAGCTTAATATTTTGACTTACAGCAGGGATCAATGATAGTTTCTGAATATGAGGCTCAATTATCATAGTTTTTAAGGTATGGGGTTGCTATTATTCCGACAGAGGTTGAGCCGATCCGCCACTTTATAGTTGGATTGAGACTAGAGTTACTAGTAGATGTTGAGTCATCACTTTTTCAAGGTAGTCCATTATTAGAAGTGGTTGATCATGCTCATAACATGGATAGGTATTGTCTCTTGGCTCAAGGGGGTGACGACAAGAGACAACACTACCAGGGCGATTTTAGTGGGTCATGATCCTCTAGGAGATGGTATAATAAATGTGGACCTCAGCAGCAACAACCACAGTAGCAAAATTAGGGAAAACCTTGCTGACCATTTCAGTCCTCCTTACCATCATCCAATAACGATCAAAGTAGCCAGCCCGCCAGGGGTACATCTACTAGGGTTCAGATCTATGGTGGTCGGAGCAGCCCAGGTAGTGTTACGATCAAGGAAAAGGCCTTGATTTTTATGAGTGTAATGAGATAGGTCACTGTTCTAGAAATTTTCTACAATGCTGGTCCATTCAGTCGGTAACTCAGGCTGTAGAGCCTCTATAGGTAGTATCGCTATCAGTCAGGGGTAGTGAGACAATGACTAGAAGTAGTTTGTAGTGGGGGCCAAAGGGGCAGTAGAGAGGAAATAGGAGGAGATCAGCAGGGTGCTGGGAGCCATTGATTTTATGTTATACCTAATAGATCCTGGTCATAGACTTCTAATGCAGTAGTTACGAGTATGTTATTTGTTTGTCACTAGCCAGCCTTGGTATTGCTTGACCCTGGTTCTACATACTCTTATGTTTCTATATACTTTGTGCCTAGTTTGGGTAATGTATGTGAGACTTTACTTGTGGAAGTGATTATGGATACTCTTGTAGGTGATCTTATAGTGGTGGATCGGATTCACCGAGCTTGTCGTGTGATTGTACGAGGGTTGGACACTCGGGATGGTCTTGTGGCTCTAGACATGGTTGATTTTAATGTGATTCTGGGCATATATTGTATATCCCCTCATCATGCAGTCCTTGATTATTTTTCCAAGACCTTGACCTTATCTGTGCTCAATATGTCTCCGACAGTGTGGCAGGGTCTTATTATCCACCCCCTAGTGCCAGTTGTATCTAGTATACAGGCTAGTGGATTCTTAGCTAATGGTTGTAAAACTTACTTATCTTATGTTCATGATGTTAGTGTTGATCCTTCTTTCCCTAATTCTCTCCCTGTTATTAGAGATTTCTTAATGTCTTCCCTGATGAGTTTCCTGGCCTCCCACCTAATATGTAATTGATTTTTCTATAGAGGTTGAGCCGGGCACTGGACATATTTTTATTATTCCTTATCACATGAATCTATCATAGCTCTTGGAGCTTAGCATTCAACTTTAGGATCTGATTTCCAGAGGATCTATCTATTCCAGTATTTCACCATGGGTCACTCCAGTGTTATTCTTGAAAAATAATGACGGGACTATGTGTATGTGTATTGAATATAGAAAGTTGAATAAGGTTACCATTAAGAACAATATCCTTTGGAGTGGATCAATAACCTTTTTTATTAGCTTCAAGGTGTTGCAGTGTTCTCGAAGATTGACTTGAGGTTGGGTTATCATCAGCTAAGGATTCAGGATGGGGACAATCCAAAGACTACTTTTCCCGGTATGGACACCATGAGTTCTTGGTTATGTCATTTGGATGACTAATGCCCTAATCACATTTAGGAATCTTATGACTAGAGTTTTCAGACATAACTTGATTGTTTTGTGATTGTGTTTTATTGATGACATCTTAGTTTACTTTCAGAGTCGGGAGCAATACAAGGAACATTTGAGAGTTTTACTCCAGATTTTGAAGGATTGAGCAAATTTATGTGAAGTTCTCAAAGTGTGTGTTTTTTAGGTTTTGTTGCATTCTTTGGGCATGTTGTATCTTTAGTTGGTATCAGTGTAAATCGAGCAAAGTTTTCAGCTGTTGGGCTAGCCAGCTATTACAGAGGATATGTACATGGTTTTTCATCTATTGCAACTCCTATGACTAGATTGACTCAGAAGGATGTTCCTTTCAATGTTAGGAGGGTTGTGAGTCAAGTTTTATAATGCTTAAGGAATTACTTATTTCGGCACTAGTATTGTCGGCTATTATGTTAGGATATGTACTGATACAACACGATAGAGTCATTGTATATTCTTCACGTCAATTAAAGTTTTATGAGCGCAACTACCCCACCTACGATTTAGAGTTGGCGATGGCAGTCTTCGCACTCAAGATCAAGAAACATTACCTCCATGGATTTAGATACAATCTATGTAGGCTGATTATTCTATGTTTTACCAGAGATATTGCGTATGATTAGGTGTTGTATGGTCCTTTAAGCCATAGATAGCAAGATGCAATTTTTCTGGGTAGTTAGAAGCCCTATGTAAAGACATTATTTGTGGGATAATTTGCAACCCTGCGATGATATTGTGCCCTATCTTGGTGCGAGCCTGGGAGTGAATTATATTTTATCGAGCTATTAGATCTATGTTTTCCCCTATATGGGAGGTGTACTTGTCCCTTAGCGGGCACCTTCTGGCCAGTTATGGTATCTTTGGTGCAATTTCTCATGGCTCAGGATTGTAGTTGATCTAGGAGATGGAGAGTATGTTCCTCATGACTAGGTCTTGTAAGTCATCCTATGGATTCCAGTTAGCATCCTTAGACCAGTTTAGCCTATTGAGTGGTTCTGTGTAGCGCGCATGCATTAAACATTTTAAAAGGTAACTTGATTTTAATAGTGTAATTATCAGAAATTGATTTCATATATACTTATATCTTCTATGAATACGCTTATGAGTAGTTTGGAACTATTTTCTCAAACCATCTGAGGCTATTTTCTTACAATCATTATGATTTTTGGATATTGCTTACATGGGGACAATTGGGTCTTTTCGAGATTAGATTTTTCCTTTATGGCAGTAGTTGGGTATTACCGAGACTCGATTTTTCCTATATTGATGGACTTGATTTTCTAATGAGATATGATATGTTGCTAGAGCTCGAGTTTTAGAACTTTTTACCCGATGACTAAACCACTGGTGGGCTTGTTGTCCCTCCACGGCCCCTGCCGACCTGGGTTCTTACGCTTAGGGCATAAAGCATATCATGAGGGAGGTGTATACGGGAAAATAGTGGATACAATACAAGTTCTCCGTGGGTCCTTCTTGGTTTAGGAATATCCTATAGAGGGAGCATGCCAACACTTTTTAACCCTTTCAGCACCCCTTTGTATTTCATCCCTACAAATTGATTTTTACCCTTTGGAACTTATGGGGGGTGTACCTGTTAGGTTTCTTGGTTGCCATGTTTTATATATAGGCAGAATGGGGTGCCGATAGGGTTTTTTTTTAGTAGACATTATTGTACCTGTCTGAATCTCGTAGGTGATATTCGTACACTTGCTAGATTTGCTATTAGCTTGTCTTGTTGATGGTTTCTATATTCTCTTATAGGTGCTTCCTTGTGCTAGTTACGTTGGAGAAAATACTTGCAACCTAGGTTCTAGGTGTCACACCGTGATATTAACTTTTCTTCATACTTGTTAGCTAATACTAAACACTGATAATTGAACCTACGGTACACTTACTAGCTATTGTTACAGTTATCCATTTGCTGGTGTACATTATGTGCCGTTAATCTATTTTCTTTTTGATCGCTCTTTAACGTGCTTATGTCTACTTTTCCTTGTCAACCTATTATGCCTATTGGGTGCCTATTGTTTTGGTACACATGCTAAACTTTTGCTTCTTTTTGTGATACAGTATGAGCTAGCTGAGCGGATGCAATCATACGAGATAATTGGAGTTGTTCTAGGAGATTTCTATGAGCAATTGGCGTCTTGATGACCGGGTTTCCTTCTAATATTTTAGTTGTCCTAGTTGGATCCTGGATAACTATTTTATAGTTTCCCCCATTGTAGATTGTATTTTATAGTTTTTGTATATAGATGCTCTACAGCCGCGATGCCAAGTTCTGGGGAGTTAGTTTCAGTTATGTATTTCTATGATATCTTTCTATTTTTTAGTTCATCTTCCTTTTTATTCTCTTTTGGTTCTTGGCACTGGCCCGTATCTTTATGCTTTGGACCGATACTAGACTTGTGTAAGAGTGGGAGGTAGACGCCATCATAACTCAATTTTCAGGTCGTGATAGTTGTACACCATACACAAAGGCTAGCTACTCCATCTTAATGCTAGGGTCATATCAACCACGTAACTACTGCAAAAATCTATCAAAAAGCCTCAAACTTTTGGATTTGAATGTCTTTTTAACCACGGATTTGTGATTCAAAATGGAATGATCCCGTCTAAACAATACTCATGTTTTGTGTCTAAAATGGCACATTTTGATGTTGCAAGTGAGCCCTTTTGCACTAAGATCTTCATCCACCGCATATAACTTTCAAAACAACCACTTTTAGTCGTCATATTATAATGCCCTCGGGGATATTTTTGTGATTTTCGCAATTCCTCTATGTTTAGAGCATCTTGGTAGCTTTCTCAGGCCATTTGTGACTTACAGGGGCTAATTTCCATCTCGGGTCGGGTATTATATACTCTTGGTAAATTGCCATCTCGGGTCGGGTTACTAGTTTAGAGCCCTGTACAATTACTGTCTTAGCCTACTACCTATCTCTAGCCTTATCATTTGTTGTACATCTCTTGGGCTACAAGTCCCTTCCTATGTATTTCACACTGATAATAGAACATAGTTGAGGTTGAGGAGGAATTACACTGATGGTTAGAGCTTAGTAGCTATCCCATGGTTTATTTTTATGGCTTTAGAGTCAGTTTAGGCAAGCTGATTGTTCTGTGACTAGAGCATGCATTGATGTTTTAAGAGGTAATTTAGGTAGTATGATAATCAGAAAGTGGTTTCTTATCTATTTTATTTATACTTTCCACGACTGCACTCATGAGCACTATGAAACTATTATATTATACTACTGGGTTCTATTTTATCACTATCACCGTGATTTTTGGATTTTGCCTATGAGGCGACAATTGGATTTTACTAAGACTTGGTTTACCTTCATGCCTAGACTAGAGTTTTCCATTGAGATATGATATATGGGATAAGTTTGATATTTGGCAATTCTGCCCTGATAAGTATTCCCTAGTTGGGTTTTTATAAGATTTTATGTGTACGTGAGCCAGGGTACTTCTCGGAGGATCCAACACACTAATATGAGCATTTTGTTCATGGGATTAAATCCCTACAAAAACATTCCATCCTGGGTGTCCATATTTGACGTACTAGGTATGAGCATAGCCTGGGGGAGGGTGCACATAAGGTGAATGATATGCGGGGGAAGGTTTCCTTTGGGTCTTTCGTGTCGGGGTTACAAATCTGGGAGAATGGATACAGGCACTATTACTTTTCATCACCCCTTTGCAGTGAACTCTTCACGCTTGGTTGTACTCTTCAGGATTACGAGGGGAGTCTTGTTGGGTTACTTATAATTTGATGTGCTTTCTTGCTAGCTAGGTTGTTGTGGTTACTTTCCTTGATTTAATTGTGATTGGATTATTTCTTTACTTTTATGGTATTCTCTTTATGGTTCTTCCTTATGGTGGTGTCATTGGAGCTTGACGTACGTGTCACCATTATTCATTATTTTTCCATGACTTAGGCCTTTGTGTTCACACATTGATAACTGATTTTTCACCACTCTTGCTAGTTATTACTGCAGTTATCTTCTATTTGTTCAGTACATGCTATTGGCCTATGATCGCTCTTTACCTTGCTTATAATTACTTTTTCCTGGTTGGGCCTATGATGCCTACTAGGTACCCGTTGTTTTTATACTTATGCTACACTTCTGCATCTTCTTGTGATGTAGATCTTGGTATGGGTCTACAGAGCGGACGTGATCGTGAGAGCTAGTTTGGTGCTGTTTTAGGATATACGATGAGCAGTCGACGTTTATGTTGGCCGGTCTTCCTTTTGTCTTCACAACTATTCTAGTTGGAGTCTGGATAATAATTTTATATTTTTTCCTCATTATGGGTTGTATTTAATTATATTATGCATATAGATGCTCGACAACCACGACACCAAGTTCTAGGGGTTTTACTTTCTTTTATGTACTTCTATTTCTTCTTCTTCTTTTTTTTCTTCTTCTTCATCTTCTTCTCTTCACCTTCTTCTCTTTTTATATTGGTACTTGGTACTGGCCCATTGCTTAATGCTATGGGTCAGGGTTAGGCTTTTCTACAAGTAGGATGTAGACGCCATCAAAACTCAATTTTTGAGTCATGAAAAAGTGGTCTTAGAGACCTTGGTTCACTGGTGTTTCTGGCTGTAGGAGAAAGTGTCTAGTAGAGTCCCGTATATTGATACATAGACATCTGTAACATTCCTTGGGTGGCTACAAGGCACCCTTTAGGAAAGAATCTCACTTCTTGAATCATTGTGTGCGTTTTATGGTCATTAGGTTTCTTATCATCCTATTCAACTCTATTCTTTTTAGATTACTAGGAAGAGGCCCTCGGTTGGCACTAGCATAGTTCCTGCGTGTACTCCCAGAGTTTTGGACTTTGGATTGAGTATCCGGAGATCACCTTGTATGCCACAGAGTTTGGGATTCACTCGGACTCCAAAAATAGTTTCTATTACACCAGTCCTTCAGGTACCAATGTTCAGATGTGATTAATAGTGGGTGCTTCTGGGGAGGCATCTCATGGGGATGAGTTTGTTAGATTTCACCAGGGGTCTTTGAAATTTTGGGATTATGAAACTACGTTCAGTGAGGAACTCAGGCATACGTCCATGTTCTAACACAAGAGGTATGGCAGCGTGTTGGTTTCCCTTAGAGAGTTGGTTTTATAGCTTCGTTTAGCGACAAAGCAGTTGGAAGAAGTAGGAAACACCATCAGGAAGAATTTTAGATAGTTGATAGCTTTGGATAGAGCATGTTGCGAGTCTTATGTTATTATTAATTAGAGAACTCATCAGCTGGCAAGGGTTTATGGTACTCTATCTATGGGCAGAGAGAGGAGGAACGTCGAGAGTTGCTCTATAAGTTTGTGAGTTTTGGTATGAGGCTATACATTGTCCCCTTCCCGTGGACTTATTGTCGCAGTAGCTTGGGATGAGTACCTAGAGTTCAGGTTAGGTTTATAGAGTTTTTCTTTAGAATTCTCAAGATATTTTTAACAATACCCAGTCTGTGCATGGATAGTATGACAAATAGATATTTTAGCAGCAACAGGCTTGGTTGGGTTAGTACTGTTAGCCTATTCAAACTATACTTCAGTTTGCCGACAGTGATCATAGTATCCAACTCGTTAAGGGGTAACCTTTGAGTTCGTAGGGAGTTTGTGGACAAGGTACTTTCATCTAGAGGTTCTAGATGGGAAACAGACCCTTGGGGTTTTTTTTGAGTGTGGGGGTGTAGGATATTATGCTAGAGATTTCCCTCGATGTAGGGCTATTCAGTCAGCAAAGACTGTATCCTTGCATCAATGGTTAGTTGAGGTTAGTAGTATTTCTGGTAGTTTATGTTTTGCCTGTAGAGGAATTGGTTACTATGCCAGGGAGTGACTATTTGTAGATGTTTTAGCTAGGTTGGTCAGCAACTCTTTTAGAAGTTTCCCATTCTTCAGTTTTTAACCTCTGGCAGGGTGTTTAGGGTGAGATATTTTCGAGCTCTATTTATGGCCTACATTCCTTTTATCACCTGCTTAGTTGATTTATTTTGACTTGGACATAATTCGAATTTGTTTTCTTATTTACTTTATTTGTGATATTTTGTGTGGTTTTACCGTTGTTGGTGATGTGTCGTCGGGTTTATTTAGTTCTTTTTTATCCCTTGGCTGTTTATGGCCCCCGATTTTATGGCCCCCTAGTGGCACCTGCATTGTGATTCCTATTAGAAGAGCTGATTCCAATGGAGTGCCTGTGATTCCTTATTATGTTATGGTTTTTGTAATTTAGAGATTGAATTCCTATTGTTTAGGTAGGTCTTATTGTATCTTTGTTGACGTTGAGCACCCTTGTCTCATTTTATCCTGATAGTTGATATTGTTTATAGGGTTTTTTCAGTTCTCCAAGTGCGAGTGGGAGTGTTTTTAGTGGTGGATCCTAGTGGTGGTTTTGATTATCCAACTAGGTGGTTCTAGTGATGTTTCCGAGTGTAGGAAGGTTATACTGTTCTCCCTAGCTACTGGATTGACATTCCACGATTCTACCTTAGTGGTGACCAATGTACCTCAGTAGGGGTTTAGAGATTTTAGGCCTTTCTGATTAAGATCGGTTTTATGTTCAGGTCAACTAGTTAGTTCCACTGGAGTGCTTCTTAGCCTTGTTTTTTCAATGTATTGTTTATTCCTACGAGCAGTTGCCCTGTTATCCTATTGTGATTCTTTTTTGGATCGCGAGTTGTTCGGTAGCTTTAGTTGTGATGCAAATCATATGAAGAAACACACGAATTCGGATGATAAAATACGTAAAGTAAAGATATGTAAATATTATCAACTAAACAGAGCAACAAGTCAATAATCCCAAAAGAAATAAGAGATGAGAAGGGAAGAACAAAAAGATATCTGAATCCAAGAATATCGAAGAGTGAATTGTAATTCACAGAATGGAAACTCAATCGAATCCATAAATAAGCATATAATATGAATGAAAAGTAAAGCAGTACTAAACCAACAACGAAATATAACCCATTGTTAATCCTAGATCGTAACCCTACAATCTACCCTAAAAAGCTTTAATAGCTTTAACAAAGTCTTCTGACTTTAGTTTTAATTCTCAATTGTCCCCAATCTGATGAAAATAAACTAAGCCAAATTTTATACTAAAACAAGTTTGTTTAAATTACACTTTGGCCAACAAGTAACCTAATACTGCAAAGTAATCCTTTAAGTCTTGAGGCTATCACATTGAACCCTCAAGTTTGGGTCTCATCAACTCAAGTCCTTGAAATCTTTCATCTTTCCCAAGCTATTTTCCAAACTTGAGATTGCTCCTGTTGGTCCACACAGTTACTAGTTGGAGCTCCATTTAGCC
>JBDJHY010102032.1:0-13743 GCA_039654485.1 Withania somnifera
TCTCATGTGTTAGACATTGTGGCCCCAACGGCCAAGTTATGTATATTTTCTTTTGGCTTGACAATGTAGTTTCTTTTGAAGGAAGCCTAATATCTATCATCACAGTACCCTTAAATGTTCATATAAATGCATAGTAGGTACATGATTATAGTTGGTTCTCCCAAACCTCTTCGGCAACGGGTGCCGGTCCGCCTTAATGGGATTTTAGGTGTGATAGTATCGTTAGTGGTCCTTTGTTTGTGATGTTATTTATCTACATCCCAATAGATGATTCTTTAGTTGTGGATCATGGATTGAGATCCTGTTTTATGATTATTTGGTGTTCTAAGACTCTAGCTGATTTGATTCTATTATATGATTCTATTATATATGGTCGATTTTAATGTGATTTTGTGCATGGAATAGTTATCCCCTTATAGAGAATTTCATGTATTTTTATCCAAAGATCATTAACATATTTACCCTTAGTTATCTGGTAGGGTTTTACTAGTCGCACACAGACGGGGATTATTTTTTATATTCAAACGATTCTCCTAGTTTCTCATGGTTATTTAGCATATCTTGCATATGTTAGAGATGCTTTTTTGATTTGCAGCTACTAAGTTAGTACCTGTTGTGAGTGAGTATCTTGTTGTGTTTCCCAACGAACTACCTGCTCTACCACATGAGCGAGACATTGATTTTGGTATTGAGTTAGAGTCGAGAACCAAACCCATTTTTATTGTTCTGTATCATATGGAACCTACTGAATTGAGAGCAATCAATAATCAACTACAATATTTGTTAGACAGAGGATTTATTTGGCCTTGTGTTTCACCTTGGAGTGCTCATGTTTTGTATGTTTAAAATAAAAAGCGTTCTATGTGTATGTGTTGATTACGTGAATCTTAACTGAGAATAATAAGTATCTTATGACGTGTATTGATGACTTGTTTGACCAGATTCATATTTCTTCCATATCTTCTAGGATTGATTTGAGTTCAGGTTACCATTAGTTTCGATTTCGAACTAAAGGATACACAAAGACAAAATTTAGGATGTGGAAAAGTCGTTATGAGTTCCTTGTGATATCTTTTGGGTTGACTAATATGTCCATAATCTTCATACATCTTAGTGTATTTTCAGAATAGGGAGGATTATGAGCGCCATTTAAGGATTTTTCTTTAAACTTTGAAAGACTCAAATTTTTACCAAGTTCTCAAAGTGTAAGTTTTTTCTTGAGTCAATTGTATTCCTTGGATATGTAGTGTCCAAAGAGGGTATTAGTGTTGACCTGTCTAAGACTACAAAGTTTGTGATTGTCCTAGACCTACTACTCCTACCGACGTTTAAAAAAATGTTAGGCTTTCTAGTTACTAACATCCTTTTATTAGGGCTTCTCTTCTATTGAAGTGCAATTGACCAGGGCTTCCTCTTTTCTTTATTTGTTATTCAGCTGCAGCAGGGTTGTGAGACTGCTTATGCTTTTAGGAAGTTTAAGGGTTCATGAGCATAACTACCCCACCCATGACTTTAAGTTGGAAGTGGTAGTTATCGTGTTGCACCACTATCTTTATTGAGTTCATTGTGATATATTTTCCGATCATCGTAATCTCTAGTACATTGTGAAGAGGGAGATTTTTCTTTCTAAGACATATGGATTTAGTTGTATAAGTACCATTATACTTCTATCACGTATCATCTAAGAAAGGCAAATGTCGTAGCGGATTCCTTGAGTAAAAATTCAATGAGTATGGATAGCTTGGTATCCTTGTTAGTTTCTGAGAGAACATTACTTTGGATGTTCAATCCTTGGATAACAATTTGTTTTGACTTGATATTTTAGATTCAAGCACTGTGTTTTATTGTATTGAGTCTTGTTTTCATTGATAATCTAGATTCAACAGCGTCATCTTGAGGATCTAGACATAGACGAAATTTATGATCAGTTGAGTAGGGGTGAGCCCTACTATTGTCTTTGGGTTCTGATGGTATTCTAATATTCGAGGAATTGTATTTGTGTCCCTAGAGTTTGTGATCTGATTCTATTGATTCTTTGTGAGGCTCATAATTCTCGCTATTCTATACATTCTGGTGCGACTAAGGTGTATAAAGACTTGATGAAGATTTATTAGTGGAAAGGTATGAAAAAGGAAATTACTGAGTTTTTGTTTAGGTTCTTCAATTGTCAGTAGATTAAGTTTGAGTGCTAGAGACTAGGTGGTTTGTCCTAGGGGATTCCCATTCCCTAGTGGATATGGTAACCAATTACTATGAATTTTATTTCATTCTTGCCTCGTTCTCCTTGTATCTACAATTCATTTTGGGTCATTTTGAAAGGTTGACTAAGTCCCCACACTTTATTCTTGTTCATTTAGCTTATAGTGCAGAGTATTTGTCCTTTATCTATCTTCAATAAGTGGTTCGACATCATGGAATACCAATTTCTATTATCTCTGATCATGGTTCCTAATTCACCTTATGAGTTAATTTTTTGTGAATGCCAACTCCCCAATGACCCTGATGATCCAGGCTAGAGGGAAACCGGAGGAGGGATATATGATGAAGGAGAGGTATACATTTCGTGTCTTTCCATGTTGTTCTACTTGTTGAACTCGAGGGTCGGTGTAGAAGCATATATAGTTACTTTATCTTCATTTGCATCATATATTCCTTCATATCTTATTTGTGATTGTTGTTTGTTGTTTGTATTCTCCGGTAGGATGGGAATTGGAGGTTTTTCATCCATCCTTGTGTGGTTATTTATTTAATTACCTATACTATTGATATTCACTTGTAATGACCCTTCCAGTCATTTTTGCATTTTGCTGCATTCTAGAGCTTTCCGACAGTGACGCTATGTCATATATGGCTTATCGGGACTAGTGGTTTAGTTCACAGAACTCTTAATTGAATTCCAATATTTTCCTTCTATCCAAAACATGGATTTTGTTCTACAGGGACTCTTGGTTCGAGTTTGTAGGATTTAGTTTTGAATTTATGCAATTTTATGTGTTTTATGTGCTTATGTCTCCTAAGTGGAACATGGGTGGAAATTTTATGATCAGAGCCTCAGATTAAAAAATTGACTGCACCATCAACTCTAGAATTTCGAGTTTTTGTTAGGTGAGTTATTCATTCAGGATCCGAACCAACCGGGCTCATTTTTAGTACTTGTTTGCAAAATTTGATTTCTTGAGAAGTGTTGACTTTGCTAAATATTTTTTTGAAATGACCACGAATTAAATTTCCTCTATGCCATTGATCGGGAATATCGCTTCCATGAAATTTCCAAATTTTATTTGTTTGTATCTGACTTAGTTTGGGACCAGAGACCCAAAATCTATCTTTTAAATACTGCAGACTTTCAAATATCTAGTGCAGCTGAAAATGCACAGAACGATCGCGCCAATTGACACTTCTACCCTTTAGCGCAAATAAGTTGGCTTGCCTAGGTTGCAGCTAGCACCGTCTCTCTCCCTTGCTGCTAAATGTTTCTACCGCACAAAATTTCCCCTACCAATTCCTTTACCACGATCGCGCTAATTAATTTACTTACCCTTTAACACTATGTTGCCAAAGCCAGGATCTGGATATAAATAGCTAAAATATCAAAATTTCATCCATTCTTCATCTTTTTTCTTCCTCAAAAGCTCTTACACCTCCATCAAGTTACTTGGGTATTCTTATAAAATTGTGGGGTGAATTCAAAAACATGATTTCATAAAGACCCAATTTCTCAGATCATAAGGGAACCTACATCCCACCATAGGAGAACAACCTTACAAGTATGGGAAGCGAAGACAATAAATAAAAGTGAAAGGTAATAGCACAAATAAAGGTAGAACAAGCATAAATCTAGTAAAATAAATTAAATCCAAAAACTATAATAAACTAGTACATGAGCCTCTAATAAAATAAATTCAAGTCTAAAGTGAAAAGGAACTATCTGTCTGCAACAATACAAAGGATAGAAATAAAAGGATAAAGAGAGGTAATGCAAGCTCTGGATGCCAGAAGTCATTATCTTCTTCGGATTAGGATAATACGCACTAACTGTAATTAGTGATGAACACTCATACTTGGGTCTGCACCACAAAGATGTAGAAGTGTAGTATTAGTACCAATAAAATGAAACCTAGTAGGCTAGGCCGATCGTGATCATATGAGAAACAAAAGCAGTAAATAGCAGATAGAGAAGAAATGAGTCACAGTAGTTACAGAGTACAATTATCGGTAGGTAATGATATTTACAGACAAGTGAAGTAAACAAGGAACAATTTATATATCTAGCTAAATATAGTAATAGAAGGACTTAGCTAACGAGATAAAGACATACCAGAGTCCTTGCAATAGATAATCAAGTAAAAAAAATCAATAAGGGTGGTGTACCAGTAACCTCAAAAAAGGATGAAGAAAGAAGGCATAATAAAATAAAATACCACACATAGACATTATCTAATAGCCAAGGAAAATCTAAATTCTACCAAGTACAATTGTAAATACAAATGAGTGTCATAAACTACAATATCACACCCTTATCCCATTCAGGGAGAGGCCTCCTCCCTGAGCCCAACTCATAAATCATTGAATGACCTCACTCATTATGCTATGGCCTTATGGGTGGAGTCCATAATACTTCAGATTTCCCACTCCATAAGTCCGATTGTAGTAGAAAGGTTACATCGACGCAACCGGGAGTCAGACTCTTGGAATGAATACTAACAAAAATAGGCCAAGTATCCCATAGGATATGGTCTGAAAATAGTCGACTGGCTTAAAAAATTAAAGTAAATAAATAAAGAAATACAAGCAGCACCCTCTACCGATAATACCCCATAACTACCAGATATGTGTTGGAAAGTAACACAACACGAAACATGTAAATGTAGGGTGCACACTCCTCCTCAATACAAGGAAATAAGTATAGGAATGGGAGGATATAACTCATGGAAGGACATTTTCCCATATACCAGTTCTCCGCCATATATCCCTCCCCCGGTCAACACGCTAACCAAGGCTAATAAGGTCCATGGTGTGTCGCGATCCGCATCCTAACATAATTGTAGCAACCGATGCTCATGACTGAATACCACTATAGAGAACATATCAATACAGACTCAGTTGTCAATTACCCAGTTGTACCGGGTATAAATCAAATAAAAGCTTAGTATAAACAAACAATCGCGACAAGGACAGAAATAAGGTATTTGATGATACTCAACATTCAACATCAGGCCAAAGCTATAACTGTCAGCAACGTTATATAACTGGCACCGGGTTTTAAGGCCTGGACTAAAATAATAGAAAATAATAGTACTGGACGCCCAATCGACAATCGGGTCTTGGATTAGTTAAATAAAATGATAAACCAGTTTATTATAGTAAAAAGTCCACTTAAAACCAAGTTCATAGTAATATTAGCCAATAATATCAAAATCTCTATGATCTTATAAAAAACATCTAAGTAATACAAGTCATGAATATAAAAAATAGCTTTAACTCAAAATATATACGGAATACGACTCATTTGGCCATCAAAGATTCTAAAATAATTAGTACTTGGCTCTTGGCCATCAAAAAATTGAAACTAGTGAATCAACTCTCTATAACACCATGATGAAATGCATGGATGATATGGGCATCATAAAAAATAAGGATCATAGAATGTCTCGTTGACAGTAGTTCCACGGTCATCAAAAATTGATACAATAACCATAACAAACCAAATCGATTTCTAGGACTAACAGAAATTCTCAATAATCCCACAATCTATATTCTAGAGTCATGTGCAAACCACATGGTAATCTATAACCAAAGCACAACAACAATACGTAATAAGGAACAGTTCTAAAGAAGTGGACAGGGTCAAGGGTACTGACCGAATATTCCTAACCCAAGGATGCTAGGTAGTGCTATTATTTCTCTTTTATGATAATTCTAAGATATTATGTATAGCCTACCTATCTTCTAAAGAAAAATTTGCAAATACTTCATATAAGATGCCCGGACAGCTCTTAATCTCAAAAAATGCACAAAAGGGATCAAATTATCACGAAACTAGAAAATTAACAATCTACACGTTAAAATGAGAAAAAATGATACCAATAAATCTTTAAAAACAGTAAGGGTAAGAATACTAGTCAACAAGGGGCCACATGTCCACATGCCCAATATTATGAACAAAAGGTATGAAATGTTCCCACATCATAAGGAACACATACTAAAAATATGAATCTAAAATAAGCATGAAATAATCTTGAAAGAGTGAAATAAAGTGAAGGAAAGAGTAGGAGTATTTGGGGAATCTATGGGGAAATTTCAACGAAATTAAAGCGGAAACATACAATTTAATTAACGAAAATATTATTAATGATGTTTATTGATCTTTCTCGGCTTAATATTGAAGACCCATGTTATTGAAAGAACAATAACGAGGTTTTGATTTGAAGACGAAGGAGAAAAATGAGCAACAAAATTGGGGTTTGGGATTTTTATAGTGCAAGTAAATAGTGTGTCGCGATCGTTGCACTGTTCACCGCGTTCATGAAGGAAAGGGACTAGGAAGCGTCTCGATTGCGCCAAGGTCTCCATGATTGCAAAGTGGAAAATGAGTCAAAAGCCATTCAAAGCATGGAGAACATGAAACGTGATTACATCTGCATAGAGGAAAGAAGTGGTCAAAGGTATAGCGATCGTGATGTGGCAACAACGATTGGATAAAATAAGTATTTTAGAGGGTATGATTCACGAGGATATGACCATGATCGTAAAGAGTACTTGCTGGTCAATGAACTCGGTAAAACATCATGATCATAACCTATTGAACGCAAACTCGATGTTTAGGGGGAAAAAACTAAGCAAATACAAGGGGAGGGAAGCGAATGAGAAGAGAAAAATTAGACTAGCTGACAACAACAATTCAATCAAACTTTAGAACTCTATGTGATGGTTTAGGATGCATTTGGAACCTGATGTACAAAATAAAATATGTATTTTTCATGCAAACGATATTTTGGATTCAATGGACAAGATGAAATTTCAATTTGAAATTTCGGACCCATATACTAGCTCGACAAGTTGACGCCCAAATCTTAGAAAGCTTCCTATTGTCTTCTCACCCTGTGCTAACACACCATCACAAAAACCACCCATCTATTGGGGTCCCTTCTCACCGCCTCTATATGCCTCCTTCTAAAAAGCTCGCATGGTCAACAACCTATATGAAAGAATGACCCGCTTCTACCAAAGGCTTAAGTGCTAAACAAAGGGAAAAAAATCAACCCATTAACAAAACTCTGTACTCTCTATTACTCAGAAGAAAAGATTGTAGAGGGACGCCAAACCAACTCATGAAAGTTTGTCTCATACTCATCAACAACAAGGAACTCTTCTAAAATCTCAAAAACTCATACCTTATTTGGGAAGAACTTCGAACATCGGGAAAAAACCATGTCTACAATACCACAAATATTAATCTCAATACTCCCAAATGAATGTCCTTTAGAACTGGTATGGCGATAAATCCATCGAGTGTTGACACAGATGCAAAATGAGAAATTTCTAAACACCAGGTGGATGCTGAATAGAATAGGCTCGGCCAAAACCACAGAAGCTTTAACAAGCTTCGCAGCTCTAAAAGATATCAAAGCATAAGCACGTCCTTGACCGAAGGCTTGATATCTATTGCGTCTCCCAGATAAATCTATGGCTTACAACATGACAGGTCTCCCATCTCTTAATATTGCTAAAGATCGTGGGCGTGTCATTTACAGAAAAATGAATAAGAACCAAAGAGATTCCAAGAGACCAACTAAGATGTACGCTTGACATGAAAGTGAAAAAAAGATGAATTTTCTAAAGATATAACTTTAGCCTATCAAAGATAAGATACAGATATCATTGCACCTAATCCATAAGACTTTACTAGACACTAGCTAATGTACTAGGATACCAAAGAATCTAGAACCCCGATACCAATTTTTTAAGACCATATTTCTCGAATCACAAGGGAACCTACATCCTTGTATAGGATAACCAGCCAACAAGTATGGAAAGATAAGACAATGAATAAAACCAAAAAACAATATCCTAAATAAAGGTAGAACACGCATAAATCTAGTAAAATAAATAAAATACCCAAACAATAAGTACATGAGCCTCTTAGAAAATAAATATATTCCTGAAGTGAAAAGGTACTATATGTCTACCAGATTACAAATGACAAACATGAAAGGATAAATAAAATAAAGACAAGCTCTGGATGCCAGAAGCCATCATCTACATTGGATTAGGATATTCAACACTAATTAGAAATAGTGGTGAACAGTCGTACTTGGGTATACACTAGAGGAAGCCAGAAGCCATCATCTATATCGGATTACGATATTCAGCACTAACTAGAATCAGCAGTGAACAGTCGTACTTGGGTCTATACTAGAAAGATGTAGAAGTGTAGTATGACTACCAAAATAATTTTACCTAGTATGCTAGGGTGATCGAGCTTGCATGAGAAATAAAAGTAGTGAATAGCAGATAAATAAGAAAATAAGTCACAAAAGTCAAAGAGTATAATTATAGGCAAGTAATATTAGTGACAGATAAGTGAAGTACATAAGGAACAATTTATACAGCTAGCTAAAAATAGTAACAGAAGGACTCAACAAATAAGATGAAGACATACCTGAGTCTTGCAATATATAATAAAGTAAAAAGAATGATTAAAGATGATATACAAGTAACCTCAATAAATAATAAAGAAAGAAGTATAATCAAATAAAATCCCACATATAAATAGTAACTACTAGCAAAGAAAAAACTAAATCCTATAAAGTACAATCATTGATACAAATGGATCTTATTAACTATTGTATCACACCCATATCCCATTAAGATATAGGCCTCCTCCCCTAGAACATATTATAACTCATGTGGTAATCCCATTCATGGTTCTACGGAATCATGGGCGGATTCCATGATACATTAGATGTTCCTACTCTATAAGTCCAATTTTGGTAAGAAGAAGTTTCGATTCGAGATTACTTAGACCAAGTGTTTACTAAAGAAAGCTTCGGCCTAAATTACATAAACTTCAATCAAGTATCCAAAATGAGATTGGCTAACTCGATGCTCGATATAACACTTCACCTAATCCAAACTCGATATTTAGGAGCTAATCGTATAGTTGGATTACACTCTGAAGCTCTGATAAAAAATCACCCTCCAAGTTCCGCAAATGATCTACAAAGCTCATAAAATATGCAAAATGAGATGAACTCACAACGAAGACTTCCAAAAACAAACCAAAAGTCCATTAAAAAAATCCATGTTCTGGAGCTAGCGGAACTATGGAATTCAATTCCCAAATTGTTTTCAGGGATTGTTGATCGAGGAGTCAATGATATCAAATTTTAAGGCTTTAAAACAAGGAAACACACTTAAAAACCAAATGAACAAACTAGAAATAAACCACAGTCCCAATAAGTCATAAATAAATTAGGGACACTACAAGAAAGCTCTTAGATACAAGAAAATATGAAAAAGTGCAGAAATGACTAGAAGGGTTATTACAGATTTCATCATATTCCTCCGACTATTGGCATGTTTCCACATTTATTCCATCAAATTTTACCTAAAAATAACATGCTTCTTCAAGTTAATTTATTCACTTTATTCCTTGATTACAAGGTTGATTATTTCTTGATGTAGCTCCAACTTTGAGTATCATTTCCCCATAATTTGGGGAACGTGTTGATACCTTTTTTTGGAGTTTAAGGTTCCCAAACCCATAGTCCTGTTTTACCTATATTTTGACATCGAATATTTTCATATCTTTATGGGTATCATTGGATTAATATTAATATCTATATTATTATTATTATTATTCTAGTTGTGTGAATTAATATCTATATTATCATTAGATTAATAATTATTATTATTATTCTAGTTCATTTTTTCATTTTGAGATTTGAAATAGTGTGGGCATCTTCGATGCTATATTTATGAGCTTTTCTTCAGAGGAAAGGTAGTCTATGATTACAATCTTATACAAGGCTTATATGAGAGATAAATCTGATAAATAGACATCTTTGGGTATGGATTTATAGGTTTGTACCTGTGACCTTTTCCATTTTTTTATTACATAATTTTGTTTATTTTGCAATTATAGTTACATGTGACCCTGAGTGATCTTTTCATAACACTGGAATATAGATGTTGGGATTTATGGAAAATATTTGTGAGTCTCGAATATTCGATTTTGTTGGTTTTGCTTGCTGTAGAATTTTTGCCTTGGCAGGGAAAGCAGGACTATTATGGTATCATTGTGTTTGATCATATCATCATTAAAGTTGATTTTATGCATTTCTTTGTACTGTTTTATGAATTTGTTTAGGATCATTAAAGATCCTAATGTCACTAATTATGAAACCTTGCATGGGTATATTATCCTATTTTTAGTATCATGAGCCTAAAATGAGAACCTTTGACATGTTTTAAAACTTTTAATTATAAAGGCTTAGTAATGCATTAATCCCTGATTTATGTTATTACTACAATTTTTCACGACCATGTCTTAGATGTTGATGTTATTTCGAATATATTCTGGTCTCCATTGGACTCGATCATTAACATTGATTTTGAAATAAACTAGGTAGACATCCAAATATAGCTTAAGTTTATTCTAGTTGTACTTTTGTCACCTGATATCCTTTATTCATGTTATGTAAGAATAATTTACTTAATGAGTTAGTGTACATGGGACGTGACCTCCCATAAACCTTGTCGGTTTGAGAGGGCTCACAGGTGACCAGACAAGGGTATATGGGTGAATTGAGGTATATGGGTCACGACCTTCAATATGGTTCTACCTTTCGGACTTGAGGGTATAGGTAGGAATGTATGAATTTACTTTAACATCATTGCATCACATCCTTCTTATCTTATTTGTGAGTGATGTTTGTTGTTTATACTATTCAGTAGGATGGGGTACCATTGGGTTTGCATTCATTCTTTTATGTTTATTTATTTATGTACTTTCTATTGAGTTATATTAGTATTAATTGATTAGTTCTACAGTGGGGAATCTTGGTAAGTTCTATTTTTGGCATTGGAGGTAGTACTTTGCTGGGCTTATCTTATGGCTTCCTTTTATGCCTTTCTTTGAAATAAAACATTTTATAGTTAGATTTTCTTTAATCTCTATGATTGAGGTTACCGGTATAACTGCGTTCTTCTTATTCTTCTGTACCTCTTATTAGATGAGCACGATTAAGGTTCGATCTTCCACTTTATTGCTTAAATCTTCCATGTCATGTCTAGTATTTAGGAAATTTTGCCGTTCTATATCTTGTTAGATGGCTTTTTATTTTTGTAATCATTATTTGACTTTTGTGACCTGTCCTTTTTATTTATCTATTTACGACTCCTATTTCTTATATATTCTTATTCGGTATAGCCTACAGGGTACCTATTATTTTTGGTACTCATACTACGCTCTACATCTTCTATTATAGATTTGGTTATGAGTGACCGGTGTTGATTCTTAATCGAGCCTTGATTTTGTTTCTAAGGTAGATTATGGTTTCTAGCATACAAAGCATAATTTTTTACCCTCCTTATTATTTGTTTTTTGTTGTTGATCTGAGATAGATGTTGTATTTCCATTTCAAATATTGTATTCTTCTATTAGTGTCTTATATACTTGGATATTAGGTTTTCGAAAGTTTTTTTACTTATTAAAGACTTTTGTTGTCCTTGTCCCTTATTTATCTTATCTTGCGCACTTAGTTCTTATTCATATTTTTGGTTCTGTTTTGGTGGTTCTCCTATGGATCTAATTTCCCTCATGACCTGAGAAATTAGGTCATGAAAAAATTGTATTAGAGCGCTTGATTCACCAATATCCATAAGACATAATACAATGTCTAGTAGAGTCTTGTAGATCCGATGTGGATACACCCATGTCTTATCTTTGAGAGGCTTTAGGAATATCTTTAGTAATTCCCTATTTTCACATCTATATAAAGAAGTCATCGTAGTTTGTCTCTTGAAATCTAATTTGATTTATTTCACTCTTTCGCCGTTGGTACATACGCGATCTTCAGAAAATTTAGGAGATAATGCCTTCTTTTGTTCCACCAGTTAGAGGAGGAGGTAGTTGTCAAGGTTGAAGATTTATTTTAGCAGGAGTTTCATCCAATAGAGATGTATTCCCTTTGCAAGTTCCAAAATGAGATCCTTAGCGTGTACCAGGACAGCAACCACTAGTGGTGCAGGGACTAGCTATATGCTCTCCTATGCCTTTGTAAGTTCCATAGTTGCCTCTTGAGATGAGAGGTTTTTTTATGCATTCGTTGGGTATGTTAGGTCAGTCGAATAGTGGGGTGCCTGGTTCATCTCTAGCCTTTTTTATCCCATGTGTGCCACTAACACCAAGTTCTTATATGTAGAAGTACCATCGGTACCAAGTGTATATGATATGGGTGTTCTGTATCAATGTCGGAATTTTAACTTCATGGGCCTCCAGCACCGGTTCATCTATCTTTACCACTCATTTTCAGCTACTCCATCTTTGGTTCTTTGTGTTCCATCTCACTCGCCCATGTTTGAGTTAGATTAAAAGGAGTTTGGTCAATTTTTGACATTGAGTCGCCTAGATTTATTGTTTCACCGGGGGAGGATCTTAGGGATTTCATTAATATATTTTGGGAGAGGTCATATAATCTCTATGGGATTAAGGCTCATGGTGTTGATTTCACTGTTTATCAGATGGGCTTCCTTGCCAAATAGTGTTGGAGGTCCTATTGTTCAACTAGATCAACAACTCCTACTCGTATAACTTGAAATTTTCTTTGTAATGCATTTATAGAGAGGTACATACCTCATATAATGCAAGACCATAGGAGATATGAGTTTTTGACTTGAGTAGGTATCCTTATAAATTTTTGATTAAGAGGTAGATATCTATTAGTTATGTACATATGGTGCCAGTTATATCTCAATTGTGATAGAGTGGATCCATTGTTTTTTTCTTGGGTTAGACCCAGATATTCATTAGATGCTAAGGTGTTTCTTATTACTGGGTCATTTTTTCAAGCCAATCTTGAGCATGCATGTTCTTCAGAGGATCTTGTCCGTAGTAGGAGAGGTAGAGAGAGGAAGAGGCTTTATTATTACAGTGATTTTTTAATAGTTCTAGACTAAGTAGTCGAGCCTCCATGATCAGGCTTCTATAAATACTTCTGGTAGTGGTTCATCATCAGCATCTATTATGTTCATCCTGTTCTCTTACAATTCACCCTTATTGGCCGTTTTATACTTATGGTGCTGTGGGTCATATCTCAGTGAATTGTCCTAAGAGAGTTACTATTCAGCTTTTGGTTTAGCCTTCTGTTGCTCTAGTTCGTATTCCTTCTCATCCTACTAGAGTTGTGCCACATTAGGGAAAGGTTGGTGGTGCTCCAGGTCATGGTGATCCTTAGCGTCGTAGGGCAAGTGGTCATAATGAAAAAAGTGAGAGTAGCCATGTTAGTGATCGCCGACGTTGCTATGTGGATACTAGTAGATCCAAGGCTGAGGCATCCTATGCTCTTTTTAAAGGTGCTATTTATTTGTATTATTAACCAACTTCAGCTTTGTTTTATCCACGATCTAGTTGCTCCTGTGTATCATATTTTTATTCTCTGTGTTTGAGTATGGTTAGTGAGCCATTGCCTATGTCTTTATTTGTCTACACCCTATTAGGTGACACTTTAGTAGTGGATC
>JBDJHY010102143.1:0-13371 GCA_039654485.1 Withania somnifera
TTGCCTCATTTACTTTAAGAATTGGAGCGAATTCAACAGGTCGATTTTCATGATTTTTCATTAGAAGGTCGTTGTGTTGTTCGGCAACCAGGAGATGTGAGATTGATTCAAAACATTTTGTGAAGCCCATACTTAGGTATTGCTGCTGCAGGAGCACGTTTGAGGTCGAAAAAATGGAGTAGGTCTTCTCAGGCATATCATGATCAATGATGTTTTCTCTGCATAACTCTAGTTGTGAATAATTCTAAATATGGAAGAATTATATTCAGTTATAGTTTTAAGATCTTGTAACCTTGGATTCAGTCACTCATGACTGGCCTGTGTAAGAACGACCAACTTCATGTGGTCGTATCTATCTTTTAAATTATTTCACAGGGTAAGGGGATCTTTTACTGTAAGATATTTCATTTTTAAACCCTCGTCAAGGTGGTGGTAGAGAAATATCATCACCATGGACCATCTTGGACTGATGCCTGATTTCCATTATGATGGTGTCTGCCAGACCCGTCGCATCTAAATACAACTCGGCATCTAGTGCCCATGACATATAGCCTTTGCCTGATATATCGAGGGAAACAAATTCAAGTTTATTGATATTAGACATTATAATAAAATATTACCTTTTTATATCTTTTATATAATAATTGATCGAACTGACAGAGTCTCGTGCTGATAACATGTAACAAAATAAAATACAAGCTCAAACTAAATAAATTCTAAAATTAGAAAGTTCACAAAAGAGAAAAGTTTCCAAAAGGGGAAAGTTGCTAAAATAGGAAAGTTTAGAGGAATCCTTTCTTTTTCTTGAAACAGAAAAGTGCACCAAATTGCTATTTATGTTTAGCTATTTATAGACCAAGTTTAATCTTTACACTTGGCAACTAAGACTACTACTCATCAAGTGGTGTTGACACCACTTAGGCCACGTGGGAAAGACAACATGACTCATTATTGGTATGAGTCGTGTGTCAAACTTAATGCTTTACCACATCTTATACAATTTTCTCTTTATTATAAAACATAAAAAATTATTTTTATTTAGGGAACCTAAACAATCTTTATATACAAATATTATAAAAAATATTAAAAATTGTTTTGATTAGAGGAACCTAAACAAATTAATCCAAACAGATTGTAAAAATACCATTCCGACCCACCTCGTTGGAATCCAATAAAAGCAATTCTTTCGCCCATTTTTATTTATTTACTATATTAAATATCGAATAATACTTATTAATTTAAAAATTAACAAATAATTTATTTATTTATGTCTATTTATCCTTTTTATTAAATATTATTTATTTTTAATGCATCTCTCAAGATATTAAATTTAGAAAAAGTATTTGAAAAACACCTAAATTATTGTGAAAGTTGATGTACGACATACCAACTTTGCAGGAGTCCTACGGCCTCTTAAATAATTTTTTTAAGTGGATTATTGATGTTTTTATGAAGTATTAAATCATTCAAAATATAGAAAGTGCTTACACGCACTGTCCAAAAAAAAAATCGACTCTTATTAATGTTAATTTATCTTTTATTAATCTTGAAATTTTTGAAGTCTCTCTAATTTTATATTCACAATTATTAATCAAATCACATAAGTCATTTCAACTTTTTATGTTTTTCACTTTGAATTTATTTGTTTGGAATTTTTGCTTATGCATATATTTATTTTCGGGTAGCTAAGAAGATAAAGAACATGATAATTTACCTAAAATTAGTTCGAATTGGTCATAAAATACACGTAAAGTTGATATGTATTATAATAACTTTTTATAATAATTTAAATATATTTTGAAATACTTTTTTTAAGATTCAAATAAAAATGTAATAAATTATTTTTACTATTAATTATTTGTTATTTTTTAAATGTATGCCAGTTCATTAATTGACAACTATAGCTATACGAAGGAGTACTATTAGTTGGAATATAGCTGCTGAACCAATAACCAACTGACAGGAAAATCTTTGGGATTGACGGATGAAATCCAGGGAAATAATCTTTTATTTGTGAGTCTGAGTTTGAGTTGTATGTGCTGTATCGAATTTTGTCATCATTAGATAGTTACATGCAATAAAAAATGGATTATCTTTTACAACACACGTGATCGTTTAATGTGGAAAGAATACATGTTAATCGGTCCGAACCGGGCCGGTTCGGACTATTTAGTTCTTGGATCGGCTGTTCTTGAACTATTAGACTAATTCGATTCAAAATGTTTGATTCGAATCGATCCAACCCACGTAAATAGTATCCAAGTCAATCCATTGTGAATAGTGATTTCGTTTTACAAAAAATAAAATTAAACGCATTTAATTAATATAAATATATATATTTCTATAGTTTAAATTTAAAACTAGTACGAATATACAAGTTATTAATAATACTTACATATAAAAATATATAAAAATGAAAAACTAACGAGTAACGATATATACTAAATATAGTAAGTTACCAACGATATATATGAAATAATTAGAGGTATGTACTATAGTATAATATATTTATAAGTTATATACAAAAGATATACACATATTAAGAATATATATATTAAATAAATAAATACATTAAATATACATACTAATAAATAACGATATATACAAGTAACAATATAACAAAGGTATATACTATATTTAACAATATATATTATATATTGAAGATATATTAGATATATTAACAATACATACTATATATTAAAAATATATTAACAATATATACTAATGATATATACTATATACCAACGATATCGGTATATATATACTATATATTAAAGATATATTAGACATATTAATAACGAATTATCATAAAACGAATTATGATTTGGGCATCGAATTGGGAAAAAATATTAATTGAATGGGATAGAAGTATTTTTTTTTTAAAAAAAAATTGACTGGTCCAAACCGTGAGTCGGATAGGTCTTGAAAAAATATACAAAATAAAAAAAAAATCGACTAAAACGGACATCTGAGCGCAAAGTATGGCCTTCAAAGTTTTACCAATTTACAACAAGTTTTTTCCCTTAACTTAGATATATATTATATACTAATGATATATTTATATACTAACGATATATACTAAAGATATATATTATATACTAACGACATATACTAAATATGCTAAAGAAATATACTATATATATACAAAATATATATACAACATATTAAGATATATACTAAATATGCTAAGGATATATATTATATATACGAGATATATATACTACATATTAAGAATATATTATATAAAAATTAATCCGGACCGGTCCAATCAAAATATCACGTCCAAGACTAAATATTTGGAGCATGAACAACTTAATTTGGAGGCCCAACATCCGATGAGATGATTCATGAACCAATACCATATAAATTAATAAATCTTGCACCTAATTCAATCCAAAAATAACTTGTAAGGAAAAAACTTACTTAAAACTATATAAGAAGATCACCCATTTTAATATAAAACTTTTTCATTGTTTAATAGATCCTTAGCTGTGTCATTTATCTATCAAGTTCAATTAATTTATCATAGTGATTGTAGACTTGCCTTTTGAAGAATGAAATTAAACGTACCATCTATGTCAAAAGTAAAATGTGAACGAGAGGTTCAAATTCAAGCCAATTTCCCTATTGTCCTATGTAATTAAGCACAAAAGTGACAAAGGTCATCTCTAGAGTAACATATATATCTGATTGATAGGCAGGAAATTTATGATTTTGATTCTGATTTGAGTTCTATGTGGTTAATAATCATTTGTTCAATTGGAATGATTTGTAATACATTGGTTACTATCAAAATACTATTTAATTAATTCTGTACCTCTTCATATAAAGTGTGTATTTTTACTTTCAAATCAAAGAATTTTAAGCTGTCATAATCTTATATAGTTTTCAATTAGGTTACAAGTTTGAATAACCTTTGACAATCTTGCAACGGCTATGAAAGTATGTACTCCAAATTAATTCCTAATGGTTGTTTGGTTTGAAAATAAATTGTGTTGGGATAATTATCTTGATATCTTTTATTAATTATTTTGATATTTTCTATTAATTATTTAAGTTATTATATTAAAAATAACACGTATTATATAATTTATAAAAGAAAATATCTCTTACCTTATTTGGTAGAAAAAGGATTTGGGAGACTTCAGATGTATTTTTTTCCATTTTTATTATTTTATCCAATAATAACTAATTCCTATATTATTGTTCCACAATTTGGCAGGATAACTAGTCTTAACTTTGGTCGTTAATTAGTTATGCAAGAATTAATATCTAAATAAAAGATAAAATAATAATAAAATTTTAATTATTCAAGGACTATTTATGTTTTCACAACATACCAAACATTCTCTTAATCATAGAAAAATGTGTAACTTTTTGTCGAAAAACAGAAGGAAGAATTTTGTTGAAGGTTATGGTAGGGCGGATGAGATCCTTTAATTCAGAGTTTTGGAGTTCAAATTAGTAATGGAGAAAGTTTTTTTATAAAACACGGGTCTATGTGGTATGAATTTGGGTTTAATTATTGTATAATATTAGTAGGGTACAAATATTATATATTCATTATTAGAAAAAAAAAAGGGTGGCCCTAGTACATTAAGTTTTTGCTATGTGCGGAGTCGAGAAAGATTCGACCACAAGGGCCTATTATACGCAGTCTTACCTAGTATTATTGCAAGAGGTAATTTTCAAGGTTCGAATCAGTTACCTTGTGGTTACAAGGAGGCAACGTTACCGGTTACTTTAAAGCTTCCCTTAAAACAAGAGTGACCAGTGTCATAAGCTCTCGCTTTATGCGGGGTCCGATAAAAGCATGACCACAACGGTCTATTATAAAAAAATAAATTATTTTTTCATAGCTAGAAATTAGGGAAGAGATTAGTTAGAAAATCATCTTAAGTTAGGAGAATGGAGTTATAGTCAATTATTCAGTCCACATCAATTTAACTAGCCGTTTATGGTGCTGATTTTGTGCTCAGTCAATTAAAAGTTATTCTCTCAAAAAAAAAACAATTTATTCTAAATTTTTTTCAAAAAAGAAAATAAAAAAATTCTACTATTAGTTAAGTGATCAAAAATTAACTCATAGTCTAGGTTATGACCTTGGCTCATTAATTTGCCTCATGAGATCATTGATTAATTCGTGGTGCTTGTTAATAAGTTACTTAGGAATTTTTATTACCCTAATCACTATTATTTTTCTTCTTTCCACTCTTTGATTTATCATTAAAATTATATCCATTGACTATGTCAAAAAGGATATCTAATGGTGGTAGTTGGAATCTTAAAAAGGGATTAAAAAAATAGTATCCACTAAGTTAGTTTTGAACTTTGTCCGAGTCTTAATGGATTCTATTTTTAATTCTTCATTTTGTTTGAAATAAACGACACCTGAGATAAGGATTTTGGATATAGTAAATTATTAGATTATGAAAATGATTGAGCTTGGGTAGATATTGCACATTATTTAATTATATAGGTTAGGTAATGGCAACCATCAACTATTTAATTATATAGATTAGGTAATGGCAACCATCAACTAATTAAATCTCAAGACCAAGTTCTAATGCTTAAACATGTTGTCATCATGAATTGGCGTGTTACTTTTGACTTGGGAATTTGCTTCTTCAAAGGTTCATATTAGTTGGTAGGATTTTTAATTAGGAAATTAAATATTGAAGGTACATGCAATCTCATATATGGTTTGACACTTCCAAAGAACAGAATATAAATTAGGGCTATTGATTTATTGAACTTTCTAAGTATATGCACAAATCATTGTCATATTACACACGCACTCTTCAAAAATTTTAATTTTTATTTACTTTTTATAGGGACGGCAGTCTGCAAACTGGCAATGGAGAAGGAAAATAAAGTGAAAAGGTCCTCGGAAATGATTCATAGATCTTATAATTTTGCAATCGGTCAAAGATTTAAAAATATTACAAAAAGTATCAATACTTTACTTTTTTTCTTAACCTTATTTTCAAATACATGATTCAATTTGTTTTCCAAATTTATTTTATTTCAAATAATTTTTACTTATCTTCTCTCTCTTTTTTTCATAATTACATTAGCTCTTTAGTATCACCGTAGCTCCGACGACTAGCCCCAATAACATACTTGACCGGTTCTTCTTCTTAGAAATCAAATTTGATCGAGTTCTTCTTCTTTGAGATCATATCTGATTTGATTCTTCTTCTGTGAGATCTGGCTGTATATCTTTAGTGGTGTAACGATATCGTGGTATGGACGTTGTTCAATGTTATTTCGCCGGAGTTGGAGACATTATTGTTGGTTGTGGTACTTTATGGTGATGGATCAGAGCAGTGGGTCGTGAGATTTTTGTGATGATGGGTTGTTGGGTGTTGTCGGAGGCGGAGGCGGATAGCAAAGGGTTTGATGGGTTAAAGATACATAGACTTAAAATAACTATTATGTATCTTGATCCTTTTCTTTTTCTTCTTCTTCTTCTTCTGTGCAAAGATACATTGGTACATGGAATACATGTATTGAGATTTGAGTGAAAATTGTGAAATACATGGGAATTGATACTGGATACAAATTACTTTTATGTATCATCATCTTCTTCTTCGGTTCACAGATATATTGGTACATGAGGTACATGTATAGAGATTTGAGTGGAAATTGTGAGATACATGAAAATTGATACTGGATACATTCATATGTATCTCACAGATATTAAAATAAAATTGATACTAGATACATTCATATGTATCTCACAAACATTAAAATATATAAGATACTCATAACCTTAAAATATTCAAGATACATAAAATTTTAAAATTAAGATTTACAAGCATTAAAATATTTAAGATACACATGCATAAAAAGTATTAAGATACACACACAAAAAAAAAATTTAAAGTCCCATAGTGCCTTAAAATATTCAAGATATATAAGCCTTAAAATATCTAAGATACATAAAGCTAAATTGTTTCAAATACACAAAGCAGGGGAATTAAAATTAGGCCGAGGGTATCTAAAATGGCGCGTTAAGATACATACAAAATGTAATTTAGCAAACTTATTACATAGTGTAATTACATATGAAATCTATGACATTTATGTAAGTTGGTCTTTATTTATTGGCGTGCTTCATTTTGATATGTTCAATTCATCCCATTTAAAATTGGAAAAAAAAATTCAAAATGGCAAACTTCAGACCAAAATTAAAACTTTCGTAGCTACAATTAGCTAATTATATTTCATAGACACATACATTTGTATTTCGACATATATATACAAATGTATCTAGCCATATGTATGACCCTTCCTGTCATTTTTACAGTTTTACAATTTTTTGTATTCTAGAGCCTTTTTATAACGGCCCTATAGTTCGGTTTCTGGGTCGTTCGTTTGATTGTTATATCCGTTTCCTATTTTAGAGCTTTTAGTATTGAAATTGTTGACTTTAGTCAACATTCTCTAAAAAAGTCAAAATTGAATTCCGATGGTTCCGTTAGCTCTGTAATGTAAAATTTTGTCTAGTTAGACTCTTGGTTTGAGTATGAGAGCTTTGGATTTGAGTTTATACAGTTTTGTGTGTTTTATATATTTTATATTACCTAAGTGAAACTTGAGTAGTCATATTTTGATCAGATCCTCAAATTAAAAATTTGACCGCGCTATCAACTATAGAATATCGAGTTTGGGTTAGGTGACCTGTTCGTTCGGGCTTTTGATAAACCGAGCTCATTTTGATTACTTTGTTGGAGAGTTGGTTATTTTGGCGAAAGATTGACTTTGGCCAACATTTTATTAAAATAACCTCGTATTGGAATTTTGTCTACACTTTTGAATTCAAAATATTATTTTCATGCAACCGACATATTTAGTTTGCGTGTATCGGGATCTGTTTTGTCCTAGAGACCCAAAATCTATCTTTTAAACATTGCAAAATTTCAGTTTTCTAGTGCAGCTGAAATTGTTCAACGCGATAGCAGTGTGATGGCGCGACCACGCTAATTATGAATCTTACCCTTTAGCATAATTGGGCCAATTTGTTTTTCCTCGATAGCGCGGCGCACTCCCTTAGAGATGACAACATCGGCGGCTAGCGCGATCGCGCTCAAGGGGCGTCGTCAACACTAATTCCCCTTGTACTCTTCTAGTGCCGATAGCGCCAATTCCTGACACTTCTATTTAACGGGATCGTGCTCTTGAGCGTGATAATGCTAAAGTATGTTGGCGGTATAAAAGGCTAAAATCAGTAATTTTATCTCTTCATATTTTCTTTCCTTCAATCACTTCAAAACCTCCATTAAAACTCTTGGGTTTTTGCACAAGCTCGTGGTTCGTTTTTGGAAACTTGAGTTCTTCGATTATTATCCACTATTTGGTAAGTTTTCACTTGAATTTCACCTCAAGAATCCCTATTTGTTCAAGCTCACTTATTAACTTTATTTAATTATTTCAAGCCTTGTTTTCATACGTTTTGTTTGGGATTTCGAGTTCGCAGGTCCGTAGGATCGTTTTGACCCATTTTTTATCCCGGCTATTTCCATGGTCTTATGAATATCTTTGGAATCGTATTAACGTCTAAATTATATATTTTTTTTATAGTTGCATCATTATGGGAGTTCATTTGTGCCTTTTTGGTGATTTAGAGCAGTTCGGGAATCTTCGATGTTGTACTTGCAAACTTGACTTTGGAGGACAGGTATGCTATGCATATGATCTTAGACTGGGTCTATATAGGGAGTAATTATGATAGATATACATCCTTGGGTTGGAATTTATAGGTTGACACCCATGACCCTATGTGCTCTTTTACTTTGCCTTTTTGGCTACGTATTGTTGTTGTATTTGTGATGATAGTTACCCTGCGATCCTGAGTGATCTTGGTAGACTCTAGAAAATAGATGATGAGTAACTGGGAATGTTCGTGATTTCCAAGCATCGACTTAGATGGTTATACTTATTGTAGATATTGAGCCTATGCAGGGTCTGCCTGTGATATTATTTGTGGTTGAGCATATCATCATGAAAGCTGACTTTATTGCAGTAGTTTCCACTGTTTTATGGAAAATAGCCCGATATCACTCACTTTGAAATCTTGCATCACCTTGTAGGACCGCTTTCGGTATTATGAGATTAAAATGAGCATTTTGAAATATTTTACTAGTTTCGGTGATAATTGAGATAATATTGACTTAACTACTATTTTGAGATATTATTATAATTAGGGAAGCTTGAGAGACCTACATTGATGGCTTATACCAGCTCCAGATTTAGAAAAGCTCGAGCATCTGGTGAGATTATATTGGTGTATGCATGGGGAAGCCCATGGATTATATTGATGCATGCTCTGGGAACCCCATTGATTATATTGATGCATGCTTGGGGAAGCCAATCGATTATACTTATTTAGACCTAGGGAAACCTGGGCACTCATTCATGTTTAATACTATTTGCGTTTATTGTTGTGTTTACTTTCCACAATTATACTTCTTGGTGGCACCTTCTGTTAAATAGGCACCAGGGGTGAGATTTACTTGTTTGTATCTCTCGATATCATGGGGTGACGTAGAGACTCTCTTTTACTTATCAATGCTTTGTTTTACGGTTATGCCTTAGTGATATACTTGTTGTTATTGGTTATTCTCCCCGTTCTTTTTATTTGAGGTTACCAGTATACCGTCCTATCTATACCTAGTGTTTTACTTGATAGTAGAGCATGGATTCAGGTATGTTCCCTCCTTATTTTACCTAAATCTTCCTTGTTAGTAGCTAGTTACTTAGGATGTTTTAATAAAGTTCCTTGTTGATCTCTGTGACTTGTATCTTTTATCTGTCTATCAACTGTTTTTATTTCTTATATATTCTCAGCCAGTCTAGCCTATTGGGTACCCATTATTTTGATACTTATACTGCACTTCTGCATTTTTTGGGTGCAAATCCTAGTATGGGTGATCAACATTGATTCTTGATCGAGCCATGATTATGTTGCTCAAGTAGATGACCGCTCTTGGCATTCAGAGCTGCTCTTGTACCTTTCCTACTATCTATTTTCTTTTATTGCACCGATACAGATATTGTATTTCCATTTCAGATATTGTACTCATGTCTAGTCAAAGGAATCTAAGTATAAACAAGTAATGTTAGCTATAGATAGATAGAGACAACAAGAAACAACTGATAGATCTAGCCAATCACAACAATGTAAGAACCAAGATAAAAGAATAAAAGCGGATCCAAGTCATCGCAACAGATAATCAAACAATAGGGGATGAATAAGAGCGGTATATTGCTAACCTCAACAAAAGTCGAAGGGAGATGGCATAACCAAGAAAAATGCCTATATATAACGATCAATCAAGGTCACGAGCAAGTGAACGGAAGTACAACTAATCAGTACATGGAAAAAATAAAATGAGCAAATATAAACCTGCTGGAACCCCATTATGTCAGAAGGTACAAATAAATAAAGCTCACCCGCTGGCATTCCATTCCAGCAAAAGGTACAAATAAGAAGACTAGTGCAAAAAGTAACACAAATTTGAATGCAAATAATAATAGTACATATGAAGTATAATTACATATGCTTCTTCTTCGATTATGTCAGGAAGGACCCATGGGAAGACTTCCCGCATATCTGAGAAAATATGCCTTCCCCTGGTCATATACATATTAGTGTCGGGCGGTAGGTCTCATGGATGGAATCTCATTATTTGATCTCATGCTATCGATCCACGTATCAATAACGGATCAATATAGTCTCGATAGATGTTTGGCCTTCACCAAGTCTGGAGCTGGCATAATTAATATTTCAATAGACGCTTGGCCTTCACCAAGTTTGAAGCTGGCATCATCAATATAATCTCAATAGATGCTTGGAATTCACCAAGTATGGAGCTGGAATAATTCAACAATGCATGTGTTCGATCGTCATTGAGTCTAAAACCAGTCGAAAACTTAATATCCGTGCCCGACATTCTTTGGGACTAAAATCAGGTGATGTCTAATACTTAAGATCCGACATAGGTCCTAACCTATAAGTGCTAGAGAGGTCATGTACCTGACGGTAGGTTTTAGGGCCTGCACTAATAACACAAACACAGTCAAGGATCACAACATGTCCTACCACCCTGCACTATAGCAAGCATAACTAACAAATCGATATCCAGAACTCACATACGATCCCATTAATCCACTATCTATGTTCTAGAGTCAGTCCAAAACACAGAGTAATCTATAATTAAAATACAACACTAACACGTAATCAGGAATCGGTTAAAGAATCGGACAGTGTCAAGGGTACCAACATAAAATTTTCAACCCAACAATCTTAAATAGTACCATTATTTCTCATTTAAACCAAGTGTAAGATCGTAAGTGTGGCATATCTATCTTCCAAAGACAAGCTCTCAGATACAATATACCCAATAATGCACAATTTATGTACCAGAGTCTGTGGAAACCACGGAGTAATCTATAATTAAAATATTACACTAACACATAATTAGGAACCGGCTAAAGAACCGGATAGGGTCAAGGGTAGCAACCTAAATTTTTCAACCCAACGATGCTAAATAGTACCATTATTTCTTATTTAAACCAAGTGTAAGATTGTAAGTGTAGCCTACCTGTCTTACGAAGACAATCTCTCAAATACAGTGTAGAAGCTACCCAGACTGCTCCAAATATTAAAAATACGTAAACAAGCTTAAACAATCATGAAACTAGCAAAATAATAATCTACACGTGAATACGAGTCCAACGATATCCATAAAGCTATAAAAATAGTCAGGGTTAAAATATAGGTCAATATGGGCCTACGACCATAAATTTAAAACTCCGAATAAAAGGTATAAGATATTTCCAACATCGTAAGGGACTCATTGACAATTTTTATAGTTAAAATATGCAGGAATAAGCTTGAATCTAAAAAATAAAGAGAAGAACACACATGGAAAATTTTAGAAGAAAATAAATGAATTAAGAATGGAAACTTACCAATAACGATGAAAAAGTGATAATAGACAATCCCTAATACTTTCCCAAGCTCAAGAAAAAAAAACCCAAAGGCTTCATGTTCATCAATGGAGGTTTTAAGATACAGAAGATGGGAACTTGGGTGAAATTTGGGAAATTAGAAGTGAAAAACAACTAATAATCAAGAAATAATTGAAGAAATTTAGTTTTCAAAGTCACCCACAAGCTTATGCAAGGATCCACGAATTTTAATGGATGTTTTAGAGTGTTTGAAGAAGAGAAAAGATGGAGAAATGGCCGAAAATATGAGATTTCATCTATTTAACATCCACTCATCGCGATCGTTGTTACCTAGCGCCATCGGCGTTAATGGCCAGAGAATTTATTTAGCACTGCCAGTTCTCAGATAGCATGATCACACTAAATTAAGGATGGGGAATCAGCTCCGACTATGCCATATGGCACAATCGTGCTAAAGAAATGGAAAAAAGAAAAATGGGAATCGGAGCCAATAGTTCTGGGGAGCGCTATTGGTGATAAAATAGAGGGTCAACATTTAGTTCTATAGGCGCTGGGTTAGCGCGATTGTGCTAAATTTAAAAATTGGGAATTGGCGCGATCGCTCTCCTACACTACAATCGCATTGTACAATTTTTGGCTACACCAAATTCTGAAGTTTTTCAACTTTTAAAAGGTGGATTTTGGGGCTCTTGGCCCAAATGGAGTCTACTACACACAAAAAAATATGTAAATTGCATAGAAATGACATTCCAGATTCAAATTTTTATTTGCAATCTTTTCAATGAATTTTTTTTCTAAAGTCAACCCTCAGCCTAAATTAAATAGATTACGATCGAGTATCCGAAATGAGTTCAGTTAATCCGAAGCTTGAACAAACAACTCACCTAGCCCAAAATCATCATTCCAGAGCTGATGGCGCAGTCGGATTTCCAATTTAAGTCTCCCATCATAAAATGAGTATTCAAGCTTCATTTATGAACTAGAAAGCTCATAAAACATGCAAAATGAGATAAACTCACAAAGAAGGCTTTTAGATATGAAACAAAAGTTTGTACAGACCAAATTCAATGTTTTGAAACTAAAAGAACTATCAGACTTAAAATTCTAAGTTCATTCTCTTGGAATATTAACCAAAGTTAATAATATAGAAAGTTAAAGCTTTAAAATAGAAAAACAGATATAACCAAAAAATGAACGACTCGAGAATCGAATCACTAATCTTGGTAAGTCATAAATGACTTAGGAACGCTATAAGAAAGCTCTAAGATGAAAGGTAATGCAAAAATGACTGAAAGGGTCATTTGTTACACTTCTGCTCCTATGTTGACATTGTCGTTTGAGGTTCAGAGTTTCTCTGTTTAATGTGACGCTTTTGGTATTGGTTTGAGTTAT
>JBDJHY010102469.1:0-13742 GCA_039654485.1 Withania somnifera
CACAGTTGTGTAAGAGTTCACTAGTTAATGTTAATTAACATCGATAAAAGAGAAAAGTAAAAAATGGGGGGTTTCCTAAATCTAAGAATGTGGAATTTTCACGTTATCGGAATATTGTTTGTTTGAAACTCAATTTCACTTATCAGGATGGGATTACTTAGAAATCTTCTTAGATACACTTCATTAGTGAAAAGGCTGATGGACAATTTGATATATTATTTACACATCGGTGTTAGGTAAACTAGGTTTAAATGAATAATTAACACATCTCTATTCTATTTCTCATAGAATATATGATAATTTCTCAAAAGAACGAACACATATTTATGCAAAACCTTTTGTTTTACTATCTAGCAATCTATCTCTAGTATGCTAATTAGGTGGGATGAACCCAACCCAAGGCTATTCTTGGCTTCTCAAGAATAACCCCACTCTCACGACAACTACACTTGGCTAAACATCAAATTAGAGTTTGTAACCTCCATTTCAATACAAAACATGAACCCAACAATAGACCCACCACCTAAGTACAATTATTACTCAAGAACCCATCATCCACATCCATAGCCATTAACTACTACATATCATTCAACACATTGCGGCGTATATGAGATTAGCTACACATGACTAAATTAAAAGAACAATTACCATTGAGTGGTACATAGTCATACATGCTTCCCAGTTTTCAAGTCCAAAAGTCTCAACAAACACAGTAATTAACTCTCAATTTATGAATAACAGCTAACTTGAAGTTGAATTTAACTCAAAAAAATATTTGTTCACTCTTCTCTCTTCTATCCTCAGTAGAAACTTTGTCATTTTCTTTCTATCTTTGAAAAGAGTTTGAAAAATCTATTTATATACATCTCAAAAAATCCATTTTTCAGCTTAAATTCCTACGACGGTAGCCTAAGTAACCCACTATTTTCTGAGATGGCAGTTCATCGTGTCTTGGTAGAATGGCAGGCTTCTTGGGAGGCAATTTCCCTGACACGGCCGTATCGCCACTAGGGACGACAGTGACTACCGCAGAGGATGGTGGTCTACCATCTAAGAGGTGTGGCTACCATCTCTTATAGTTTCTTCTATTGGATTCCTGGACTGGTTGGCAGTCGTGGCATTAGACGGTGGTCTACCGTCAGAGATGACGGTACACTTATCATCCTCCATAATGACATTTTTACTTTAACTTTGAAATTTAGTTCCATTTTTTGCTTGGTTACTTAGATATAATGTAATTACCTAAAAACACACAACAATTTAACATCATAATTTGACCAAATAGTAATGAAAACAAGCAATTTCATGATGTAATTAGGCGTAATGAGTTATTTTTAGGCCACTTGTCAACATCTGCAACTTAGCTTTTTTATCTTCCTTGAGGAAATACACCAATCCCAGAAACTCATATATATATGAAGTAGGACCAACTAAACAACTATGCTTTTTTTCACTTAAAACCATTTTCCCCTTTTCAATGAAACTTAGGGGACCATGTGTTCAAAACCTCATACTTAGTTCGTGTGTCAAGAGTCTCCTACAGTGAATAACATTTACTATCAATGTTTATGCTCAACTCACCAACAGAATTCATAAATCTACACAAAATATGAGATAAAATGCCCTTACGCCAAAAATGTCCCCTCTCCTTTCTCACTAAAAGATGCACTAGGGGGATAATTCGAACTCTCACTCTCACAAAGATGATTTTATGCACGCACATCAAGAGATAGGCTTGCCCTTATTTTCCAAGGTACAATTTGAATTGGGTACGAATGAAGATCACAAGGGACTTTTCATGGCTTGTATTGTAGGATAAGGGTAAGGTGGGGTAGCATTTGGGCATTAGTGACTCACGCACTACTAATGACACCCTTAGAAACTTCTTCACCTAGTTACAGTTAGGGGTTTCTATCCATGGACCCTTTTCTTGGCTTGATCACTTCAAGTTTGCAATTTCTCCTCTTCCTCTATCATATCAGCCTTTATTCCCACAATCTAACCAAATGCCAATTTTTTTTGATGATTTTCTTTTCTTTTATAAGGGAGGGATTTCAATCGAGGAAAAAAATATAACTTCTATTATCCAATTTTTTCAATAACCATGCTAGCTAGGTCCATCACTATTAACAATACCCTCAACTTTGGTGTCAAGCCTACGTTTTATGTACCCTTCACCCCAGTGCTTCAATATTGGTTAGGAGATCAAATCAAGGGATATAATAAACAAAATGGGTTATGGCTTGTATTTTCACTATCAAAGGAAGTCCAAGGCTTAAAATGTGCCAAATTTGATTGCTCTCCTCACAATTCAGTAGGTTTATGAGTGGGTTAATCAAAGGTGTTCTCTGAGTCAAATCCCTAAGATCATATCTTCACTCCATCCCTGTACATCATTCAGCAAGGATTAACTAGGAAAGCTCTTGTGGTGTGCATGTCATTAAATCGATGAAAATCCTTACCACTCACGATATTCCACTCATTTTAGGTGCACAAATCCGATCCTTTAATCGGTGAGACTAACTCATTACACACTATTACTAGTGATCACAAAGTTAATTAAAGGTAAAAGTTATTATGCAAAAAAGATTCGATTGATAAGCATGGTCAACCTTACTTAAAAAAAGGCATCTAAATAGGTGGGATTTAAAACTCAATCATGAAAAACACCTACCAAAATGTATATCTATTAAGAAGTGATACAACAAACTATGGCCTCAAAGATGGAACTTCCTATTATTTTCATATGTACAAAATATAAGAAATAAAAATATGAGAAAAATAAAATAACTACAAAAAAATAATAAACAGAGCTATCAATTATAACCTAAAAAAACATCAAACAAACCTGTGCAACAAAATATGTGCATTTTCCCCAATGCAAGAAGTAAAGAATGTAAGGGAAATGGATAGAGGTCCCCCTGATGGCTTAAGCCTGTGAAGGAGGATGGGCATCCTCAACTGGTGTGATGGTTTGGTTGAAGGTGTCCTCGATGGCCTTACTCCTGCTAAACCCAATCATGGACTGCTCCTCAAATAGAGCATGCAGAACCTCACCATAGCATTTGAGCATCTAAATCCTGTATGTCCTTGAAGACATTAGTATGATCGTCGATCACATCTATGACCTCAATATGCATCGAGGACTGTGTACATCTCGATGTATCTTCTCAGTATAAGAGGGCTCTAATAGTGATGGGTCCCTAAATGGCTGAGTTAAGCCAGTTGTGGTGATGTTTTAAAAATCAACCCAAAACTGAGAAACAGTACCTATCATCTCCTTCCAGGCCTCTTATGTAATCCTAGCACCCCTATCCTAGGCCTTCTGGCCCTATCTGAGTGTAAACCCAAATCTTTGAGGTGTGACCATAAGCTTTGAATAGTTTTAGTAAGCTGTTGTAGCTACTGCTGCATCGGCCTAATGGCTGCATTACCTGAGTCGTGACCAACAAATCCATGTTAAACTCAAGTCGACTAGAACATTTCTTTGTTGCTAAGGACACTTGGAAAATCTGTAGAATTATCACAGGAGTCACCTAGGACTCATCCATTGAGCTAGTCTCCTAGGTACTGGCATGCCCTGAAAGATAGAAAGAGGAGCTGGTAATGGTCTGACTTAAAGAGGGCGTTCTAGTGGAGGAGGCTGGAAGTGTGGTGCCTGTGTTGCCCTACTAGCTGAGGGAGTTTCCGAGGATATAGGAGAAGGGGCAGTAGGAAAAGGTAGATCAGCCTCACAGAAAGGAAACCCCTTAACGCCTCTAGGAGTGGTTGCTGACGTATAATCTTTAGTGGCTATGAAGTCTGTGTCTGCAGGCTCATTAGGGATATTTGTATATCCGACTGCAAACTCATCAGCAAAACATGGCTATCGATGCAACAACATCTACATATGTTACTCAATTCTGGTGAAGTCGACAGTGCATACTATGCCAAACTCAATGTCGACTCCCTCGGTCTGAGGAATCCTTTCCCTACGACATGATTCTAAAATCAGGCACGGAAAAACAAGTGTTCTTGTCTCCTTAATCCCATAATCCTGATCCAAAATCTCCTCAAGAATAATATTCCCTACATTAATAGACTCTTTGTCAATGATGGAACCAATCATCACAGCCCGCTGAAAATGCCAATGGAATCATTGAAGGATCGTGCAAGAAAGCTATCCAATACTGGTCCATTACATGGATGAACTATTTGTTGATCTGGACACCTCTTTCAATCCAATGAGGGGTTCTGCTGCACATTAAACCCGCCAACCATCCTCTCGACTGGTCTAAAGTACCAGTCAACCTATGAGCAAGATAATGATTATATTCAAAGGTCGTGCCCCACACCTCAATAATATCATCACATGTACAATGAACTTCAACCTCCCACAGCCTGATAGAGGTTAGATATGATGCCGGGTCTGCTTTTTTTTTCTTCTTCTTTGGTAGCGCCTTGGAATAGGTGCGATAGAACTCACAGACCCAATTAGGAACAAACTTGGGCAATGGTTTTGTGTACCTTTGGAAGCCTCATTTTGTAATTTGTTCCAAGATGGCAAGACATCTTTCCTTTAGAACAGTTAAGGATAACCACTTTTCTTCAATTATTGTTTTCTGCTTGGTTACCATAAAAATGTTTTTCTTTTGGGTAGCCTTTGTTCGTGTCACGACCTAAAATTCAAGTTCATGTTGGTGTCTACAACCCTCTAGTAGATAAGCCTAACCCTATAGCCTGAAGCTACGCGCAATGGGCTATAAAAACTGAAACTATCTAGCAAAGAGGAAAAGCATAAGGAGAAACATAAAAGAATAGAAGAAAAATAAATAAATAAACAAACAAATCCCAAAACCTGGTGTCAATGGAATATGGAGATACTATACAGAGTATCTAAAAATTATAAATACAAAGAAACTCCTACAAAAATGATACAACACAAGGCCTACTATGGATAGAATAAAGTAGGCTGAAATCAAGGAACCATGGTAGTCTCAGATGACCAAGCTCATCATAATCTCCGCAACCCACTATATCTACTCTGCATGGTCACGATGTCTCCAATAACCCCTGTCGGTATCTGTACCACGAAAATAGTATAGAAGTGTTGCATGAGTACCAAACAAGGTAACTAGTGGGCATCATAGACTGACTGGGCTAAAATAAAATGCCAGTAATAAAGGCGAGGAAGTAAAAAAAGTCAACGATAGTGGGAAAGAGGTAAAACTAATTGATATGCAGAATGATAATAACACCGAGAAAGTAAGTTCAAATCTAAAAGAACTAAAACATGGTAAACACGTTCCGTAGTGACCAGTATGTAAAAACCCAAAATCAAAGTAAGGAAATGTGCGTGTGGTCCAGCAAAGACAAGACCCAACTAGGCACTACGAATAAAGTATCAATCGGTAGAGTATAGCTAAGTAGGGAATAGAAAGTAAACACAAAAATTACCTGGTGTCACATACCATCGGTAAGTACAAACAACACAGCAAAACCACCGTGACTTCCCCATTAAGCTTGGTGAGCACAAACAATACGAAAGTAATACATGGGAGTGTAGGAAACTAGAATAGAGCAGCATGATGTAGTGCCAATTCCATCCTCTAAATAAGTGTCAAACTTAGGGTCCACGCCCTAGAGGACCGTGACTCTAATCAAATATAGGGTTTGTGTTGTATTAGTTCCAAACTCAAGGTCTATGCCCCATAGGACCGCACCTTTAATCATATATAGGGTCTGTGCCTCATCAGTACCAAACTTAGGATCTATGCCCAGAGGACCGCACCTCTAATCATATAAAGGGTTTGTGCCTCATCAGTGCCAAATTCAAGGTCTTCGCCCTGAAAGACCGTGCCTCTAATCAAATTTAGGGTCTACGCCTCATCAATACCAAGATTAGGCCAAACAATAAAATACAGATGCTCTACCACGACATAGCAACAACAATGACAATAATTAACGAAAACAAAAAGTAACCGTAGTCTAAGATAAGCCAAAGGCTACAAGCTAAGATCTCATCTCACCACACTTATCGTGCGATAACTCGAGTAGTTCCCAATTTTTATGGGCCTCACGTGGTGAGACAAGGACCCGGGCATACAACCCTTTACCCTCTATACCTTTCCATATGCCCCCGGAGACAAATAAGGTAATCACAAGTCAATAACAGATAAAGATCAACCTAAGTCCCAACCCACACTATTGGCCATATTGTAAGCACAAAATAATAGCTCAGTCTACAATGCACATAAATAAACCTAGTCTACCTGGCGCCTATAAAAGTCCTCAAAATATATGTAACCATAGGCTCGAAGCTCTGAACGCATCATAAGTTGAAACTATAAAAATACAAATCCAAGGATTAAAGATGAAGGGGATGATCCCCTTTTTATAGACTAATCTGGTTGTTAGGGCACCCCTTTAAGTCACTAGGGTAACCTCTCTAGGGTGAGTTGAGGCTCAATGGGAAAACCTCTCCAGGGTGAAGCTGTGGGCATGGGGTGATGCATAAAAGGCATCCCAAGGGTCAATGGGGCGGTCTGCAACCTGCAGCAAAACTCAGTAAAACATGAACTCTTTGGGGGGGCCTAAAACGAGCATCCCGAGTCCAATTAGAGCAAACCAAGAGTGCATATTGGGTTGAAAAAACACTATGGATTCAAAATTGGAAAAATGACCAACTGAGGACGTGTAAGAGAAAAGGACCCCAAACTCAAAAGGAAAACAAGGAGCCAAGTTTTGAATTTTTCACAAACTGGCTCAAAACAAGCTCGGACACCTCAGGAAGCGAACCAACCCACTAGCCTAAAATTAGCATTTTTTAGATAATAGAATCTTTAAAATTCCAATATAACACTCTTCTCACCAAAAGACCACCCAGGCTCCAAAATGAGCTTTGGCTGGGCTAAATTTTCACAAAAATAGCACAAACTCAAAAGGAAAATACTGAGACACAAACTTAAAGTCCACCTAGACCAAAGTCGGCATTCTGTAGCTAAAGGAACTATAAAAAATTGATTCTGAGTGCGTTTACTGCAATTTCACTCTTTAGATCCACTATTTCAAAATTAAAACTCAAAAATAAGGAAACTGAGATAACGGGCAAATGAGTTGTTAGGGTACCGATCTACCGGTCCTGGAAAGTCATAAATGACTTGGGGAAACCACTAGAAAACTCTAATTATATAAAAAGATAAAAATCAAGAAAATAACCAAATAAGTTGTTACAGTTCGGACATGTGTTGTTTTCCTCTTTTGTTTTGAGGGAGGCTTAGGGGTGGAAAACGGGGTGTGTATTGGGGTAGTTGCATCTTCGACTTCTTCAGCATTGTTTGAGTCTAAACAAATGACAAGTAATGGTGAAGATGTCTTAGAATCGGGAGAATATGGTGGTGGAGCTTGATTGGTGCCTCTGAGTCAGAGGACTGTAAGGTCTTATCTCTCAATCGACTCTTTCTCCAACCCCTGGTTAGTTGGACCTGGCGTAAGTTTTTATCGACCGGGCTTTGTTCCTAAATAACAATAACCTTTACCCTAGGATTGGTTGATAGTGACTTCTTTGGTGCCTTAGTCCTGAAAAATAATTAGTCAAAATATAGTAAAAGAATTAGAAATCTGTGAAATGTATTGGTAGGGAATGACCACTGTCTAAGTGGAGGTACGCCATCCAAGATAGCGGTGAGGACCTTATAGCACAAAACACTCTGTAAAAGATGATGATTCGTTTTCTTAAATGGCATTCCACCATCTGGTAACTGTCACTGTCGTTTTAGGAAGCATGCTTGGTACTTGATTAGTTAGACCACTGTTTGAGACGGTGGACCACCATCCAAGATAGAGGTACCACCGTTTTTGGCAATGCATTAGACCATGTGATTTTTTCCACCACAGAGCAAAATGGCAGTCCATTGTCTAAGATAGTAGTGGCACCATATGAGATAGTTTCCCAAATTCATTCCTTTGCACCTCTAATTTCCCATACCTACAAACACTCAATACCCGTTATGAAAAAATACAGTAAGCTAAACTTGGGTTTCCTCCTAAGAAGCATCATATTTAATGTTGTGGAACAGCGTCGTTTTCAACCCATTTAAGCCCCAAACAAGTAGATAAATTGATATTCTACTTAATAGGCTCCCCCACAAGATAATGTTTTATTCTTTGGCCATTCACAAAAAATTGGGACCCATCATTTCCCCCTAGTTCAATTTCACCACTAGGGAAAGCTTTCAATACCTTGAAAGGTCCTAATCACCGCGATCTTAGTTTTCCCTGGAATAGTTTTAGCCTTGAATTGTACAACAACACATCATCTCCAGGGCCAAACTCCATTTTCAAAATTCTAGCTTCGTGACACATTTTCGTTCTTTCCTTGTACATATCTGAGCTTTTAAATTCCCTCAATCAAAACTCATCCATGGTATTCAAGTGGGAGTAAACGATTCTCAACAGCCATATCCTAATCTAGGTTGAGATTTCTCAAAACCTAATGAGCATGATGCTCCAATTCATCCGAAAAGTGGAAAGTTTTTCCATACACTATTTGAAAAGGAGATATTCCAATAGTGGTTTTATAGGCGATCCGATACGTCCAAAGGGCATTATCTAATTTTTTCAACCAATTCACTCGATTGGCATTAACAGTCTTCTCAAGAATGTTGTTTACTTCTCGGTTCTAGACCTCTACTTGGCCACTAGCTTGAGGATAATACGTAGTTATGACTCGGTGTTTGACCCCATACTTAATGAGCAATTCCTCGAAGAGTTTTTGCAAAAGTGCATCCCACCATCACTAATGATGGCTCGGGGGGCTCCAAATTGGGTGAAAATGTTTTTCCTTCAAAAGCTGGGTCACACTTCAACCCTCATTTTTAGGTAAGGCGATTTCTTCGACCCACTTCGACACATAGTCAAATCCCACAAGGATATACTTGTTATCATAGGTGCACACGAACGGCCCCATAAATTTAACACCTGACACATCAAAGATATTAACATCAAGTGTTTGTTTCATTGGAATCTCGTGCCTTCTTATTATACCACCATGCATTTGGCATTGATGACATTCCTTAAAAACCTTTATTGCATCTTTATGAATGGATAGCCAATAGAAGCCAGTTTGAAATATCGTATGAGCAGTCCAAATGGGTCCATGATAACCTCCGATGGGTGAAGCATGACATTATTCAACAATGGCTCTTGATTCCCCTTCTGACATAAATCATTGTATCATCCCATCCGTATTCAAGTGGAATAATTATGGCTCATCCCAAGAATACCATTGAACACCCCTCAAAAATTGCTTCTTCCTTTGGGAGTCCATCCTACTTAGTAAATCCCCACAAATGATGTAATCCGCAAAGTCCACATACTATAGGATTTTACCCTTTTCAAGCATTATTATTTCTCATTAGGGAATGCCTTATTAATTTACCCACTTTGTTCATGATTATTTATGGATGGCTTCAATCTTTACAAGTGGTCCACTACTTGGTTTTCACAGGCTCTCTGTCCTTGATGGCAAAGTCAAACTCTAGTAAGAGAAGTATCCACCTTATTAAGCGTGGTTTGGTCTCCTTCTTTGCATCAAATAGAGGATGGATGAATGATACATGTGTACTATCACCTTAGTTCCTAAGAAATAAGCCATAAATTTTTCAAACCCATAAACAATGGCTAGAAGCTCTTGTTCAGTCACAGTATAATTTCGTTGGCCAACATTAAGGTTTGACTTGTATAGTAAATCAGATGAAATAATGCCTAAGAAATAAACCCTAAATTTCTTTTGGCTCAATACCACTCCAAGAGCCAACCCACTTGCATCACAAAATATTTCAAAAGTAAGCAGGCTTACCATAATTGGAGTGGTAGTAAGCATCTCTTTTAATACATCAAAGTCTTTCAAACACTTGTCATCAAATATAAATTTTGCTTCTTTTTCATGAAGCTTGCACATCAAGAGAGCTATTTTGGAGAAGTCCTTGATAAACTGGCGATAGAAGCCCCCTTGACCAAGGAAAATCTAGACCCTTTTTACATTTGTTGGTAGTGGAAAAATTGAGATCACCTCAACTTTAGCTTGAGAAACTTGAAGGCCTTGTTCTCAAGATCAATTCCTTCCTTGACCATGAAAGAAATTTCTCCCAATTTAGAACTAGGTTGTTATCAACACATATCTTCAATGCCATGCTAAAATACTCAAGAAATCCCTCAAACGATCACCCACCATCAAGAAATCATCCATGAAGACTTCGATGGTGTCTTCCACCATGTCATAAAAAATGGACAGAATATAATGTTAAATGTGGTTGGGGTATTGCATAAGCCAAATGGCATTCTTCAAAAAGAAAATATGTCATAGGGTCAGGTGAAGGTATATTTTTCTTTTTTCTCTAGGGCTATTACAATTTCATTATAGTTGGAAAAACCATAAAGGAAGCAATACCAACTTCTCCTTACTAATCGATCAAGCATTTGGGAAATGATCCATTTCAGTAAAAGAATTCTTCTTTTTGTAATCCATGCACACTCTCCACCCTGTAACGGATCTCAAAGGTATGAATTCATTCTTTTCATTTTGTAATACCGTCATTCCTCTTTTCTTAGGCACACATTGAACTGGACTCACCATGAGCTATTTGAGATTAGGTACACTACCCCTACATTAAGCCATTTAATGATCTTAAAGCTCATTGAGCCTCATTTAATGTTGCAGACTACTGGTTTCCTCTAGAATCAATTGTATTTTATGGGTACACATATCCGAAGGGATTTCAATGATAGCTGCAATTGACCAACTGATTTTTTTAATGAACTTTCATACAATGATCCCAAAGCATTGATTTTTAATTTTAGAAAGGAGGATGAAATGATGATAGGAAATGTGTTGTCACTTCCCATGGAAAGATATTGCAAGTTACTTGGGAGGAATTTTAACTCAAGCGTTGGTGGCTCAACAATTGAGGACTTTGCCATTGGGCTAGCCCTATTATTTAAATCAAGATCTAACTTTTTCGGGTTCCTTGGTAGGACCACTTTATCATAATCCATCACCTCATATCCTTCATAGTTTAACAACACCGCCACAAGGGACGCGTCAATACTCTCCACTTCGATGACTTGTGCAACGTCCTCATTAATAACATCAAGTACCAAAATGATATGAAAATCTTTCAATTATTTCATGTACTTGCACACATTGAAACTCACCTTTTTCTCATTCACATAGAACTTAAGTTTCCCACTTTCGACATCCACAAGGTCCCTTCCTGTACCAAGGAATGGTCGGCCAAAAATAATTGGAATCTCAAGATCGATTTCAAAATCTAACACAATGAAGTTGGCTGAAAATATGAATTTTTTGACTTTTACCAATACATCAAATAAGATCCTGATGGGCTGCTTGATCGACCGATCCGTCATTAATGACCATATCATGGTTGGTTTTGACACTCCCAAACATAAATTTTTGTAAATAGCATAGCGTGTAAGATTGATACATTCTCGCAATCACAAGTGCCTCAGAAAACTCACAAAAGATAAATGTACATGCAATAGTAAATGCACTTGAGGTCCTCTTTCTTAATCATTGATGTGTTGGTCATAATAGCACTATAGTTGTGAGAGACTTCTACTGTCTCAAAGTCCAAACACTATTTCTTGGTCACCAACTCTTTCATGGTCTGAGAATAGCCCGACATTTTCATCAATACATCTATTAGTGGAATGTTGATTGATAAGAATTTTAACATAGATAAGAATTTTAGGAAATATGAGTCCTCACTTTCTTTCTTAAGTCTTTGAGGAAAAGGTGGCTTCGCCTTGGGTAACAGCTTCTTTAAAAAGGCCTCTACACCTTGTCCTTAACAACAGACTAGGATGGTTTAGAAATCTCACATTTCTCAACTTCTTTGGATTTCACAATTTGCACATCATCATCTTCAATTGACTCTTTTTCCAACTACAACCTCTTTTCTACCTTTGACCTTTGGAGGATTCTTCTTTTCAGTTTGATCATTACCATTTGGAGAAATAATTTGATCATCATTGGCTACTACTAACCTCTTACATCTTTGAGTAACCATGGACATGTAATGAGCATTATTCATTGGATCCGAGACCATGTCACTTTATAGTACCCCTTTTTTATGAGGGTTCAATTGCATGGACATTTGACCCATTTGTGCCTCAAGTTTCTTAATTGTGGAGGAATGAGATGACACTATTTGGTTCATGGAAGATATTTCTACCTTTATGTCGCTCATATCCTAGTTCATACTTTGAATGTCTTTATCAGTTCCATCTATTTTATTAAGAATTTTTGCCAATATTGCTTCAATTTTAGAAGTAGACGATGATCTATCGACCCCTTGTGCTCTAGCTCTTTTTAAATGGGAGTAACATAACATTCATCCATGGTTCCTTACCTTTCAATCTTGATAACATCCAAGAACATCCCTATCTCTCTCACATTATTTATCATACCAACTCCCACTCTTCTCTTTGTTCCAACCTTGATTCCTGGCTTACCGTTGATAGGTATGCCGAGAACCCATACCTTGGCCAGTCATGAATTTTACCTCTTCATCATATAGAGAAAAAAAGATTATCTTCCTCTTTGAATCTCTCACCTTTCGTATTTACTACAAGAACAACTTTGGGTAGAGCACCCATGACATGTTTAGTCACAAGGTCCATCTGTGTCATTAATTTGGACATCTTCTCCTTAAGGTCCTCAGTTTGCTCATCGTGTAGCCACTCGAAGGTAAAGAGGGAGCACTCATTTCCACTTCAGAGTCTCGAGTATGCCACACCAGTTAATTTTGTCTAGTTTATTTAGCAGAAATGTAGCCAAACCAAAAGTGGCATTTGACATGGACCCTCTCACTAAATTGTCAGCCAATGTATTTTTTAATGGACTAAGTGCTCTATAAAATTTTTGAAGTAGCAATTTGTCAGGAAAATAATGATCCAAAAACTTGAAAATAACTTTCTTAAATCTCAGCCAAGGCTCAAACAAGGGCTGTGGTGAGTAGATCTAAATTTTTTTATTGCAACCAGGAGTTGTATCATCCGAGGGGGCAGAAAAATCTAATAAAAAAGTCCTGCTTCAGTTCTCCCATATGGTAATGGACCAATGGGGAGTACCCTTAACCATAAATTCTCCTCATCGGTTAGAGAGAATGGGAAGAGTCTCAACCGAAGGGATTCTTATGAAATGTTTGAGATGATGAACAACATGCACACTCTAAGAATTTTTTTAAATATGCATGTGGATCCTTATGTGAGAAGCCCCCGTACAATCCTTTCATTTGTATTAAGTGCATCATGGTGCTTGTCACATAAAATACGAATTCATTTTGGGGAAGTGGAATTGCACTTGCAGATCCTGTATCATTCATGTGTTCCTCTTCCACCTCTAAGCCTTGATCATTATAAGAGCAACTTCCATGGATATTCCTATTCATCGTACTGCCTGTTTTAACACAAGGAATAAATAGCATGAAATTCAATTAACTAGAAAAAAAAAGTGAAAACTTACACTAATAAAGTGAAATTAAACTTTTCAATCCCCAACAACAGTAGAAAAATTGATAATGCTCAATTACACCTTGAAACCAATCGATAAGTGCACGCGATCGTCATTAAGTATAATTACCCAAAGAAGAGTCGGGGTCGAATTTAGGGGGAATGAATTATCCTTTATTACAGTGTTTGAAGAGTTAACAAAATGAGGGGGGTTCCTAAATCTATGAATT
>JBDJHY010102579.1:0-10208 GCA_039654485.1 Withania somnifera
TGAATACTTGTTGATTTGTTGTGCATTTAAGAAATGAGAGGTTGGCCTATGACTCCGATGAGAGTGCATTGGGGCTGGGTTAGTATCACAACCGAATTATTGAGCCATGATGGCTAGAGGATGATTTTGATAACAAAGATGGATAATGACATAAGTTAAAAAATGGAAATATTCTAATAATAATATAAGCAATGATCTTTTACTATTTTAGACTCGGCATTGTATCGAGCACTCGGTAAGACTAATTTTACTTATTTTAGTCCAGACTTTACCTCCTGGTACCGAAAAATATCTTTTTACTAATAAATTCTTGGACTTGAGACCGTCACCATACGACAGTAAGTACAATGTTAGGACTTGAGTCTGTCACCATACGGCAGTGTGTATAACTTTTTGATACCCATGGAACTACTGGCTATGGAAACATTATGATAACTGATTTATTGAGGACTATCGATGATACACTATGATATATCAGTGTTGGACTCATTAACTTACCGAGAACGGCTAGCTGACACTATTAATATAAGGCACAATATGCCAACAGATACTATTGATATGAGGCACAATATGCCAGTAGATACTATTAATTGAGGCACAAGGTGCAAGATTTTGATTCATTGCAGTTCTGAGATTTGGGATGTGAGATTATGATGACATTCATCTGTATGTTTACTTTTTTCCACTTGTTTTCTTTAGTGTGCTCATAAACCTGATGGGGGATCTATGGGTTAGTACGTTTTTATTGTACGCTGCGCTTCCTTATAGGGGACTTGTTAGTGTTTAATTGCTTTATTTTAGTGTTTCTATTAATGCTTATTTTCGATCATCTATTAAGTGTTGCTTCATGTTATGTGGGATTTGTGCCTTACACCCATATTTAGTCATTTTACTCTTTCACTTGATGTTACCAGTATATCGTCTATGTTCTAGTTGTATCTTCTCTGATTCCTATTTATTGCATTATTATTAACATATATTGTGCAAGGATTTCGGGTACGCTTTCTTTCATTGCGTAAGATCCTTTTATGTGATTAGCTAGCGATATCAGTATATGGAATACTTGATTCTTATTTGAGTATCCAGCTCCCCTTGTTGTACTAATTGCTTCTATGACCCTTTTTTTATACTCTATTATTTACTGCTTTTATCATAGTTATGTACTTAGTGGGCCCTCGAAGCCTACTGGGTACGGGTTGCTTCGGCAACTTGTAATCATACTATACTTGTATATGTGCAGATCCGAGTACAGTTTCCTATTCGTGATACATATATAGATATTCGTTCAAATTCTTTTTATTTCAGTGATTCAGGGTGAGCTTCGCACCCATCTTTTACCTATTTCTCTCCAGTCTAGGCATTTTATATAGTGTCCATGTATTCGGAGATACAGTTGTATCCGACATATTTCAGCTTATTATTTTTTGTACTTAGTTGTTCGTTTGACACTGATATCGAATTTTATGGTGTTTATTTAATTCTTAAAACTTTTAAATTCAAAGTACGGACTACATGGTTTGGTTCTCCTATTGGTGATATGTAGGTGCTATCATGATCAGAGAAATTAGGTCATGACACTATCACCTAGATTTTAGTTCGTGGCTTCAAACCCTATCTATACTATTGATTATTCTATGTTTTGAGCATGTGTTGAGACTTTTAAAGGTAATTGGGCTTTTGGAGGTATCATAAATGGAAATTGATTTCTTATCTGTTATATGTAGATTTTCTATGACTGCATTCATGAGAAGTATGGACCTATTTTCTGATACCATTGGATGCTATTTTCTCACTATCATTGTTATTTCAGGATATTGACTACAAGGCGACAGTTGGGTTTTATTGTGATTTGGATTTTCCTTCATTACTACACTTTAGATTTTCTACTTAGATATTATATGCAGGTTGAGCTCGGGTTTGTCATTTTTCCCTGCTTACAATGCCAGTAGTTATCTTTTTACAAGGATTTTGTACATGGGATTGAATCCCTCCATGGACCTTCCATTATGGGTAGCTATGCCTGAGGTACTAGTTATGTGCATAGCCTTAGGGAAGGGTGTATAGAAGGGGGAGCAGTATGTATGGAAGCCTTCCGTAGATCTTTCCGTTGAGGTTATATACATGGGAGGGTGCATATAGACACTATTTACTATTAAATACCCATTTGCATTACATTCTTTGTGATTGTTTGTACTCGTCGGGCTTATGGGGGGTGTCCCATTGGGTTACTTACATCTTGGTGTGATTTTATTTCTCTAGGATTTTTGAAGTTACTTTCCATACCTTGGTGTCCATTAGCGACATAAAAAATAAATAGGAAAGACGCTATAATCTTGACGATCGAGTAGTCAAGACAAAGGGAAACCATACTTCCTTATTTAGATTTTTCTTCAAAAAATTAACTTAGATTGATGCTGGCAATCTTAATGGGAGATATATGCACCTAGAGTTCCTTGTGTTGATCCTTATTATTGGGTCGATACAATAATAAATATGTACTTATATCATGATATGGTTCAAAATTAGGAAATTAAATTATCTAATAGAGTCGATCCATCACCTCAAAGTTATGAGACTTGCGAGTTACCAAACTACTACACCCCTTGCTGAAGATAATAATTTTCACACCGGTTAATGCAAGAACTATAAATAATAAACCAAGATCCACTATGAAATATAAAAGATCATTTATACATAGCATAGTCAAACGAACCCACTAATATCTAGTAAATGTTGTGGCCTATTTATACCCACACCCCCTTATCATTCGTGTCTATCGAAGAAGTTTTTCGTAGTATTTTGGTGCTCGCCTTATAGTTCTCGATCCTTTTTCATCAAGATGCCTCCTTATGATTAGATTAGTTCATTACTTGCCTGGTATTCTCTTTTATGGTTCTTTCTTATGGTTATTATGTTGAAGATCAAGGTACGTTAAAGATCATTTTTCCCTGATTACTATGCCACTAGTTATTTTTTACGAGAATTTTGTACTCGGGATTAAATCCCTCCATAGATATCCCATCCCAATTAGCCATGCCTGAGGTACTAGTTATATGTGTAGCCTTGGGGAGGGGTGTACATAGAGGGAGAAGTATGCATGAAAGCCTTCTGTCAGTCATTCCACTAATTTTATATACTGACGAGGGTGCATATGGACACTATTTACTATTCAACACCTATTTGCATTGCTTTTTTTATGATTTTTTGTAGTTGTTGGGCTTTCGGGGTGGGTCCCCTTGGGTTACATGCATCCTGGTGTGATTTTTTTCTAACTAAACTTGGTGTGGTAACTTTCCTTACCTTTGTGACCATTACCGACATAAAAAGAAACCATAATCCTTCCGATCGATTAATAAAGACAAATGGAAACCACCCTTCCTTCTTTACCTTTTTTTTTAAAAAACATAAGCCACTTAGACTAATGTTAGTGATCTCAATGGAAGATATTTGGACCTGGAGCTCCTCGTCTTGATTTTTATTATTGGGTCTATATAATAATAATTATGTACTCATATTATGATTTAGGTTAAAAATTAAGAAATAACTTATGTAATAGAGTCTATCTATCACCTCAAGGTTATGAGCCTTGCGAGTTACCAAACTTCTTTCCCCCATGTCGAAGATAAGTATTTTTAGACCGGTTAATGCATGAACTATAAATAAATGTCCAAGATCCCCTATGAAATATAAAAGATCATTCATAGATAGCATAGTCCAAGCGAACCCAGTAATATCTAGTAAATGTTATGGCCTGGTTATCCAAACAGCCCCTTATCATGTATGTCTATGAGAGCATTTTGTGCTAGCATATGACGCTCGCCTTATGGTTCTTAGACCTCTTTCGCTGAGATGCTTACATACTTATGGTTAGATTAGTTCAATACTTACCTTGTATTCTCTTTTATGGTTCTTCCTCATGGTGGTTACGTTAAAGATCAGGGTATGAATAATGTTCTTCCTTACTTATCTGTGACTTGGGTGTATTTTTTGTGATAATTTCCTTATGCATTATGATTGATCTTTACCTTAATTATGCTTGTTGGTCATCCTATGATGCTTACTAAGTATTTGTTGTTTTAGGTTTGTACACTACACTCCAGGTTCACATACTACACTTATGTCTCTTTTTAAGAGTAGATACTTGTATGAATCAGCAGAGAGGGTTTGATTGTGCGAAGTAGTTTGGTATTTTTCAGGAGATACGGTGAGCAGTTGAAATTCTTGTTGACCAGATCTTCTTTGTCATCTGTATTGTCCTAGTTTAGATTCTTGATATTTGTTTTGTAGTTTTCCCCATTATGAGTCATATTTTAGTACTATTTTGTATTTATATGTTCGACATCCATGACACCAGGTTTTGCTGGATTTACTTTCTATTATGTATTTATGATTTCATTTTCTACACCTTCTCTTCTTATCCTTTTTTTTCTTTTTTTGGAATTGTTACTATCCCCACATAGCACTTATGAATAGGATAGTTTTGTCTACAAGTGGGGTGTATACACCATCACAACTCACTTTTGGATCGTGACAGTGTTTTATGTGGGTTGGGCTTGGTTATCCCACCATTCATGGAGAAATGGGATGGAAGAGTATATAATTCATCTTCGATCATTCTCCTTATTTTTCCATTATTTTTATCACTTTGGATGTTGGCCCTATATTCTTTGGGGGAGTTTATTTTTGGAGCTGGTATAAGTTTCTAAATATTGTATTGATCATTATTCCTTTGTTTTCACATAAATATTTTATTAATTTTGTCATTTTTTAATCTTAATTTATTATCTTTTTTCTTAGTCCTTGTGGGGGCATTTGATACAAAACATAAGTGAGATCTTTGCTCAATATTTGACTATGCATTCATTGCCATATGGGCGACCTTTTGGTTAATATTTTTTTTTTTTTTATTTTCCATTGGGAGGCCCCACGACTTTTGAAAAAATAATTGGGACAAAATTTATTCTAGAAATATGGTGTCTTTACTAGTGTTGTCACACCTAGAATATGTTTTACGTGAAAATCTCCTGAGGAAATTTGAAAGGGAAAGGCTGCAGTATCACGGCTTTGGGATTTATTTGTCGACTCCTAAGTAGTTTATAGTCTACTTTATGAGTTGGTTTATGATATAAATTACATTCAATGTAGGAGGATTTGGGATAAAATTAGTCTTTTCTCTCTATTTTGATATTTGGATTATTTTAGGGATTTTTTACTAGAGTAGTTGTACCAGCCTTGTACTACGATGTCTTAAATTTCTTTAGGGTAGTTTAGAGATCCTTAATACAAGTTGGTTAGTATCTTAGGGTGTACTAAATTTTATTTTTCATATTACTACCCACTACGATTTTTATTCCATATTACATGTTATTATTATGCGTTTGTGGGCTCGAGGTTGTAAATTTTTTTCTATCTAGATGTCAGGTTAGTATTATGTAGGTTAAAGGGGTTTTTTCCTATTTCAATGAGTAATTCTATATTAATACATATGATTATTGCCATTTCGAATGTGTATACTTATTCGTGTGGTTACTAAAGTTTAAGTATGATCTAGAGAGATTTTCTCACTCATTTTAGTACCTTGACTAGAAATGTCTTTATATTTTTATTTATTGGACTTTTAAAATTTATCGTACCACCACTTTACTACTATTCTTAATTATAAATGTATTTGTACCACATTTACACCAACCCGATATAAGATTCTCAGACCTTTTACTTGGTTACTACGTTTGATGTTTTCTTTGTAGCTTGAGGTTAGATTCTTGGATATACTACTACAATTATTGATATGATATGGTTACAATGTTAGAGGTGCGATTCCCAGCACCAAGATTTCACTACATTGGCTATATATTGGACAACCTCCTCATATTGTATGGGATCCTCTTTGTACTCATACACATATGTATATATTTATATATACACTTTCCATGTATTGCATAGTTATTATTTTCCTTTGTACCAATGAGTTGATTCTCTTAAAATTTCTAGCTTACATTACTTGATTTGGCTTCCTCTCATGACTTCTATATTATTTTCTATCCCCTTATATCAGTCATCCAATGATGCCTATTAGGTACTTCCTATTTTGGTACTCATAGTTAAAAGATACATATCCTAGTACTCTCTACTTGGAGTTGTAGTGACCACTTGGCACCCGATTACTTTCTTATCTCCTTTCTCTATCTAGAAGTTGTATTTTATATATATCATAATATATCATATGAAGACTAGTTATATTGTATCACTTATATTTATAGATAGTGGCTTTTGTACCACTGACCTCAGGTCCAGGGTGATATTTTCTATGTGTTTTTCCTTTCTGGTTTATGTAGGGCCATTTTGTATATTAAACACATGTATATATCCAAATATATATAGATAGAACTGACCCTTATTTTTTGTATACTTTCATTTAGTATTCTGTTGTTTATTTTATAGTTTGTATTTTGTACGAGAGCATTATAGTACGCACCATTATGGCTTGTTTATGGGTTGTGACATTTTGATATTAGAACTTAAACTAACCAGTCTTACTAGTACATGAGCAAGTGTCTAGATGAGTCATGAAGATTAGTCTGATGATGTTCATATCCTATTTTTGGGAGGATATAGTGACTTCTACATATATTTTCCGATTGTGCATGTGATAATAATTCCCTCCATGGGCTCGTGAATCTTGGGTGGCTCTTCGAAGCCTGGTGGAGGGGTATACGAGGTAGTAATGCTATTCATAGATGTCTCTTGTTGGTCCTTCCCACCATGGGTTTGTCCTGCAGAGTATGCATGTCGATACTTGATTTACTTTCCAGTACCCACTTTTATTGCATGCTTAACTCACTTGATTGTAACTTTGGGGGAAGTCGTTTGGGTTATTAGTTGTTAATAGAAAATTTGGGTTATAGTTCTTTTTCCTTTAGTTTTTTTACCCATGGTCTATGGTGAGCCTAGTTCTGGTGTTACACTTTCTTCTTCCGACCCTAATAGTACTAATGTTATCTCTACACTTCTCTGTTTAAGAATGGTTTCTCATATTCCTTTCCTAGGCACTGTTAGGGAAATAATATCCTTTGACTCCTTTCATGCACTCTTATTCCTATTGGTTTTAGAAGTCTCATTTTTCCACTCTATCACAAATTATGAGGACCAGGGCTACAACGAGTAAGGGTTAGGCATCTACACCAACAGTTAGGGCTCGAACCAAGAGTAGAGATATAGGTCAAGCCCAAGGTAGAGGTGAGGATCAAGATCTCGTACTAGTTAGGACCAAGCTAGAGAGTTGTGAATAGAGGACAATATTGATCACGAGATCATGGGATGCGATCTACCTCTATATTAGTTTGTCAGTATGGAAAAAAACCTTACTCTTTAAAGATTTGTGGCCACGAAACTACTTTGGGATACCATGGATAAAATACTAAGCTTTATGGGGGGCATGTCACAAGGAAGCTGTAATATTTGGTACTTCAAGTGTCCCTTATGATTTCAATGGAGCATAAAAATCATCACAGGGAGTAGAACAGGGTGGTCGTGGATCAATGGTGTAGCCTGTCACTACAGTCCCTCATTAAACATATTACCAGTGGTGATGGTTTCTTAGTGTGTAGAATCTCGACTAGTGATGACTAAGAGGTGTATTGGATGTTGGATCAATTTATTAGGTTTGAACCTATCAGGTTCTAAAACTCCTAAAGGGAGGATTCCTATGATATTTTAGTTAGATGTTACGAGAGATTGCATAACCTTTGTCCAGTAGTGTAGCATGTATATTGCACTACATTTATATGAATAGGACAACTAAACAGTGCTAGTAAACTTATATTGAGTACAGACCAGCTGGGCTCCCTTTAATGACTTAGGATATTTCTTTTAGGATTTTCTAGGGAAGTATGTTCCCCGTAGTAGAGGAAGGTATTGAGTGATGATGTTATAGATCTTCAACAAGGTTCCATGTCATGTTATAAGGGTTGAATTGATTTCATGAGTTTTCCAAGAAAATATCTCGGATTATGCCTTTAAATCAGGAAAGAATGAATAGATTTGGTAGAGGTTTGAGGTTATAGATCAATAAATATACTAAGAAAATGTTATCTTTCAGGAATTCCTTTCTAGATTTGGTTATCCATGGAAAAACTATTGAGGGGATATATCAATAATAAGAGGCCTCGTTGTAAGGGTGATGGATTTTATTGGCAGACATGTTAAGGTCACACTTTAGATTGTAGATGAGGTCCATACAAGTCATATTGTTCAGCATAGCAAGGGTACGTATTATAATTTGAAGGTTGCACATATGGGGTATTCAAGCCATATTGGACATTCGGGTCCAGTAGGATCTTCATATGAGTCTATGGTCTATAAAGGATACTTTCAATAGGGTGATTGTGGACATTTTTGTAGGGAGTGCCCCCAGTTAAGATAAGGCAGGTAGTAGTGTTAGCATATTCAGGCCCACATGGTTATATTACCCCTACTAATGGTGTCCAAAGGGTGTCAGGTGTGGTCCCCAGGGTGTTCAAGTGGATCCTAATTAGGTAGGGAAGTTAATTAGGTCAGTCAAGGGACAAACATAGTCGTTGTGATTCCTTTTGAAGTAAGCTAAAGGCGGAGGCTCCAAATACTATAATCAACCAGTTTTTGTTTTTTTTATTTGGTTGTAAATATTCATATGTGTTTGTACACTTTACTACTCGATTATGTCGGTCTTGTGAGATATTTCCTATGCTTAGATATGTTGTTCTTCTTGTAGGTGATCCTTTAGTAGTGGATCAGGTGTTTATGCTGAAAGTACAAGAGAGCAGGGTGAATTGAATTTTTTTGTTTTTTCTTAGTTGATTGTCTTACAGACCTAGTCGACTATTACTGCAGTTTGATGAATATAAATAGTAAGAATAATTCTGAAGGAAAAATGTACGCACAAAACTTAATTACTGCTTGGGGCTCAAAATGAGACTTAATCCAGTCCCCTTGGGTTGCAAGAGGGTTCCACTATTTTTCTCTTTCTCATTGAGTTTTCAACAACACAGTGTTATAATTTTTTAAAAAGGATTGAGAACAAAAGAATTCAATCCCATATATGCTAAGTTTGCATAAGAACTTCTCCTCAGAGTAAATTAATTCTGTATAATAGCTCTGAATATACACATGTCCTACTAAGCCTATTAGGAGATCAACATATTCTCTCAATTCGTACTTAGTCTGGTTAGGAGGTCAACATATCCTCACAATATTTACTGAGTTTGTTAAGAGCTTAGTGTATTTTCACAAAAGTTATTGAGTCTATTTGGATGTTGTTGGACAATCTATTTGTTATTCCATGCCTCACCTGAATTTTTCCCTCCTTTTTTTTTATATACACTATATGCACTAAGTGTTAAAATGTTTGTTAAACGTAAAAAAAAGAAAAAAAAAAACAATTTGAGGACTTATATAGTATGCGCCTCCTCTTGAAGACTAGTTCCATATATAAGTGTGGAAACCAACCATTGGAATAAACCAAGGGAAATGATCCTTGAAAATAATTTAAAAATTTGATTCTATTCAAGGTTTACAACAAGCTTCTTCAAATGGTCTTTTATTTTACTCAGTCATTTAATTCTTTTAATGAAAGAACTCCTTTTTCTGACTCCTGATTGTGTGTGAACACATCAATTCAAAGAATGATTCTAGTGTGAACACATTCAATATTCTCTTTCCTCAAAGAGATTTTTACTAAGTTCTTCATTGTATTCGGTTTCTTTTTTGGTCGTTAAGAATCATCTATGATCAGTACCAAGTGGTTAAAGGTTGAGATATGCTTATTAATATTCAAAGGAATTCCTCGAAGCAAATAATGATTCTCGAAGTATTTATGAATTACTATCACATATTAAAATTAGAACATTCACATATGTCCTACGTGGTGACTATTTGGTAGTATAACACTTGAGTTCATATTGTTGTCTTAGATATTATCAAGTTTTACATGATTCTAGGAATGGATGGTTATCCCCTTATTATATTTTCTTTGATTATTTTACCTAGACAATTATCTTATACATGCCCAACATTTCTCTAGTTGTCAGGAAGGTCACAAATGGTCGTGTGCTAAGGGGAGTCATATCTTATATTCATGTTAGTAGATTGGCATAAATGGGGTACTATCTTATCTTACTTTCGTTCTTGATAAACTAAACATCCTTCTCTTAATTCAGTACTAGTGGTTTGTG
>JBDJHY010102686.1:0-13741 GCA_039654485.1 Withania somnifera
CAAAAAAAATTTTAGTCACTAAATTAATACATTTAGTGACTACTTAGTGACGACTTTTTGTTTGGTCACTAAATTTATCATGTTGATCAAAAAATAGTGACCACCGTTTTCTTCGGTCACCAAAGGTACTCTTTAGTGACCAATTTTAATTTGGTCACTAAATTTTTTATCACTAAAGGCCATTTTTCTTGTAGTGCCATTACGTCTAATTTTCAAAGTGTGACATTATCCCTTGGTGATGAATAGAATTATTCGATATTCATAAAATAGTCCAGATGTGCTACTGTTCCGGATACCAAAACATTGAAAGAAAGTTAGGGGTGGTCCCAATTAGAGGAGATGTTCGAGGGTGTGGGTAATGCTAGTTTCCATTGCCTGGGAAGAAGATCTTCAGTAAAAGATCAGAGATTTTGTAATCTGAAACTCAGATCCCCATGAGGAAGATGAGAGCTTCTCAACTGTCATCATCACTCATAACTCATCACACAAAATAAAAATCAGATCCCTTCTTCTTCTGTGTAAAATCTTTAGGTCCATTACTATTATTTAAGTTGTTGTTTTCCCTCTGTCAGAAACTATAAGCTAGCTAGTAGTGATCTCTTTTGTTTTATCCCTTGTTTTATTTCTGGTCCAAGTACTTTTTTGTTTCCTTGCATTGTCATAGCATAAAAAATTAGATTGTGATATGCTCTTTTTACAGTTCAAAATCAATTTTGGGGCAACTGTTTGCTCAAAATTAATTAAGTGCAGTGCATGTGCTTTTTGGTTACCTCTTTTATTTATTCAGAGAGGTGAAGCAAAAGGGAAAATTCAGGTAAGAAAGGGCAGGCCCATGCATATACTTGAACCAAAAGTTTATAGTGGGTACCCATTCGAATTAAAATCCTTTCAGAGAAACGCAGCCATCAAAGGCCCACTCAAACGCTCCACCACCCACGTTCCGTTGTTTGATGGTGGACTCTCTCTGCCTACCCCAAAAATTTATTATGTTTATATTAAATTAATAAATATATAATATAAAACTTTTGATAAAAATTTAAATATAATTAGATCTTAATATAAATATCGAATATAAAGTAAAAATTTTTTTTAAAAAATCATAAACATATAACGTATGATTTCTACACACATTTTCATTTCTTAAACATAGTAATTAATGAATGTTTTCATTTTTCTTTAACATGATAAAATCGTATAATTTGGTGATATACGATAAATGTGAGTAAGGGTTTTTGTTTTTCTTAAATCTTGTCCACTTCCATTTCCACCACTTTTTTTGGAGCCAAGAAAGAAAGATTTTCATTGGTGAATTGTATCTGTATCAAACAGCAACTAGCCGTGGTACGTACCTTTTTTCCAATGTAGGAATAGGATAAGTGTAGAAGTCCCATCTTTATCGAACAACAAAAATATCTACATTTGAAATCTTCTCTGCATCATATCTATTTATGGTCGGCTTTTCTGTTTTGAGTTTTCTGTTTTACTGGCAGACTGTGTGATATATATTTATCCAATCATGATATTTAGGGATGATAACCAGGAAAAAGTTGTGTCTAATATGTTGAAATGACTTAAAGATATATCAATAGCCTTTTAAATTTATTGGTAAATTTCATTAGATATTTGAATTAAGGATTGTTTCCATCGAATACATGATGATAAAGTGCTTCAATCAGAAACTTTTAATTTAAATTTTGACAAAAAGTATTTTGCTTATTTTAAAATGTTCATTATGTAAATAAGTTAAATACTTAAAATATGTTACCTCATTGAGTTATATTGTTATCCTAAAATGCTTGAGAATACTCACAAGCTTTTTTTTTTTTAATTTGAATTGAAAATATATAATAGAAACACTTTAACATATTGCTCAATTGGAAGAAACAGTAATTTAAGTAGAAATAAAGTTTACTAGCAAACTAAGGAAGTTTTTAGCCTATTAAAATTACTCAAATTGTACAGTGAACATGTACAATTTGATAAAGCTGAAAATGATTTCCAGTTTTGCCTGTCTAACGTAGCAATAAAGCTACGGACGAATGACTATATACAGTTGTGTCATCAATGTCTACAGCTTATTTGAACTTGTTTATTTTAAGAGTTTTAAGCCAAAAATAAAATTTAAGTACTTTTAAAGTATTTAAATAAAATTAATAAAAAAATTATAATCAGTTTTTTAAGTTAAAATAATAAAAATAAGCTAAAAGTTAAAAATTAAAAATCGATTGTAAACGTATGGATATACCATGTGATTATACCTAGTGGAGGATTAAGAATTTTCACTCATGATATTCAAAAAATAAACAAGATAAACATGTAAATTAACCAACAACACATAGTTTTAAGGGATACAGTAATATATAGTTTATAGGTACAAAAAGTTAGTTTCCTCGCAAAAGACATGAAATTAACAAGATTAATTATAATAAAAAAAAAGTTAGCCCATTACAATATGTCTATCCAAAACTAACGTGTTAAGTACAATAAAATATTAGTCTTCCACAATGTATCAGTTTACCAAAGAAAAAATGTAAAAAAAAATCTCAAAATTTTTAAAACATAAGAATGAAAATAACCAAAAATTTATCAAGAGAGACAAAAATATTTAAAGAAAAATAGAGATAAGAGCTTACCTAGACAGAAAAGACAAACAATTTCTTGAATTTAATTTCTTGAAATTTGGAAGAAGAAGGAAAAAAGATTTTAATTTCTAAGTATAAAGTATGTGTTTTGATTTTCCTATTTTAAAATTTGGATTGCGGTTTGAAGTTCAAGTGTAGAAGATGAAAGATGATTTTGATTTTTAGCTCTTGATATTTGGATAAAGAATCCAAGGCAAGAGTCAAAAAGTTCTGGGATTTGATTTTGGGTTGAAAAGTGGGAACTGGGTTTTGGAAGATGAAGAACACGATATTTTAGTTTTGACTTAAGAAATTTAGACTCTTAATTTTGGAATTAAAGTCCTACTTTCCAAGTTCTAGACGTTTCTTTTAATTTCTAGCCTTTAAATAAGAAAATGTGTCTCTTTCTGAAAATATGAGAAAATATAGCAAAGGCTAAATTTAAAATAAAAGTGATGTTGTCCAGATTCGAAACGGAACACATAATTACAGTAACACGAAAGCAGCATTTCTGACGCTTAAGTGTTGCTTCACTACCTTTCATTTCTTGCTGAGGGGTTCAAATTTAATATTTATATTAAATAAAGGAAATATATCTTATATATGTGGTGTAATTTTTCATCGAGCGGGTTCGAGTGAACCCCCTTAGGTCCGCCCATGGCTATACCATGACAAGAGTAGTGGCCGTATTACCTACTTTTATCTATACCAAGTGGTTTATATATATGTCACCTCTTCCTTATAATAAGGATGGATAGAAAAGAACAATAATAAAAGGAAAGAGGATTTTTTTATCCTAGGTTCTATTTACTTAAAGTTTTATATTGTATTTAATTTTACAATAAGTTATTAGCACGAGACTCCAAAGTTCGAGCAAATATTTTAACAGGTATAAAAGGAAAGAATTTTATTTTCTTAAACTAGTGTATTATAATTATAAACTTCAGTTTGTTGTCCTTAAAATATCCGGCAAAGGCTATTTATCATGGCATTAGATGCTTATGTTTATCTACATGCGATGGGTCTAGTGACACCATCAAAGACATGGATCTACCTAAGATCGTGCCATGACGATGATATTTCTCCACCACTACCTTGACTCCCTTCAAGATGATTTGTATTCAAGTTAAGCACTGAAAGAGTTTGTAAGACTTAAATACCTTGAGCTGCTATTACTATCCAAGTTAAAAGAATCCACATTCACACAGAGCAGTAGTGATGGATGGGAGCCCAAGCAGGGGAGGAAAATATGTCGCTCCTCCTTGGTTGCTAGCAGACGGGTGGATATGAATGAACAAGATCATTCATTGTTGGTCACTCTTCCTCATATTTTATCCTTCTGGACCTAACAAGATCCATACTTGGAGCGAGTAATAAAAAGATTTCATAACTCCTTCGTCTAGTCGAGAAGGGTCGTAGCTTGAAATTCAAAAAGATTTACATTCATTCGCTCTAGGAGTAGAGTGGTTGAAAATGAAATATTTCATTGTTAAAAACTCTCTTATATAGTGGAATAATCTAAAAGATCGATATGACCATGTAAAGATGGTCGTTCTTCCATGGGCACGTTATGAGTGGTTAAATTTGAGATTACAAGATTTTAAAACTATAATTGATATAACTTTTTCAGTTTTAGAATTATTTCACAGTTAAAGTTATGCGGAGAGAATATCACTAACCATGACATCCTCAAAAAAATTCTCCACTTTTCGTACTTCGAGTATGCTTCTGCAAAATATCAATACTGAGAAATGGCTTTAAAAAATATTCTGAATTAATTTTACATACTTTTATGGCTAAATAACATAACGGTCTACTGATAAAAAATAATAAAAGTTGATCCATTGGTTCGACTTCATTTTTTGAAGTGAATGAGGCAAACTTTTACTCACGTGAAAGAGGTTGTGACCCCAAATATAGTCATGTTTGTGGTCGAATAAAAAATGATGGTCATAGTAGCCATCTTGCACCGAATAATAACCAATAATATAAGAAGAAGGATGAAAAAAATAATATCGTGCAGAAGAAAAATTTTAAAAATATATGTTATAGATGTAGAGGAAAAGTACACTGGTCACGTACCTGTCGTGCGTCAAGACGCCTGGTTTAGCTATGTCAAGCAGCCTTGAAAAGGATGGAAAATAATGCAGAAGTAAATTTTATCTATGAAGATAATGTTGAGCCCATGAAACTAGATGTAATTGATTTCTTTGAATTTGCTAAAGGAAAAAATAGATCATCTGATTGGTGGCAGACCAATAATGATCTAGATAATTTTCATTTCTCTTGTTTGTATTGACTCTTATGTTTGTATCTTTCTAGCCCTGTAAATAAATAAAGTTTATGTAAAATTTTGTTTAATAGTAATAATATAATGTTTACTTTATTTTTTTCATCCTGGAGAAAATATGAATGTGCCTCAAATTTTATTTGGATCAATTATTAATCATGATGCTATTTGTAATTGATAGTGGAACAAATCATGTCATCTTCAAAGATGAGAAATGGTTCTCTTACTTTCTTAGAAGAAAAGCAAATGTTACTACAATTTCTAGTACTTTAAAGTTGATTGAAAACTCCAGAGGAGTGACTATATTTCTTCCTAAGGGGACAAAGCTTGTTATAGAAGATGCATTATTCTCTTTGTTAAGTTTTAAGGATATCTTCCAAAATGGGTATCATGTTGATACAGTAGATCAATGTTGAATATCTTGATATTATCAAGGATGTCTCAGTCCAAAAATATATTTTAGAAAAATTACCAACTTTGTCTTCTGACCTATATTAAGCAGAAATTAGTACAATGAAAGTGCACACTATCATAAACCAGAAGTTTACTGATTTGAATATTTTTATGTCGTAGCATGACCGAATAGGCCATCTTTGATCAATAATGAGAAGACAAATCACTGAAAATTCAATTGGGCATCCATTAGAACTTGAAGATTTACAAATAATAAATTTTCATATACTGCTTGTCATCAATGCAAATTGATTATGAGACCATCAGCAATGAAGGTTGACATCAAATCTCTTAATATTTTAGAGCGTATACATGGTAGATAAATGTGGACCTATTCATCCACCTAGTGGATGATTTAGATATTTATGGTTCTAGTTAATGCATCTTCAAAATGGTCTCATGTGTGCCTCATATCATCTTACAACCTGACGTTAGCAAAATTATTCCCACAAATAATCTGATTAAGTGCACAATTTTCATATTATCCTAAAGTTATTTGACTCGATAATGCTGGAGAATTTACATTCCAAACTTCTGATAATTATTGTTTATCAAATTGGATAAAAATTGAACATCATGTAGCTCATGTTCATACGCAAGGACTTGCGGAGTTGTTTATTAAATGCCTACAAATGATAGCAAGACCACTACATATAAAAATAAAGTTGCCCACTACCGTTTGGGATTATGCTATCTTACATGCAACATCTCTTGTTCGTCTCATACGGAATGATTTTAATAAATATTCTCCATCATAATTGATTTTTGTCATGAACTAAATATTACTCATCTTTAATTTTTGGATGTGCGGTATATGACGCAGCATACTAAGATGGACCCCCAAAAAAGGTTAGGAATATATTTTGAGTTTAATTTTGTAATGACCCTTAAGGTTATTTATGATAAATACCCATTTTCATGCATCCTAGAGCATTTCAGTAGTTTCCCCAAGTTATTTATGACTTCCTGTAACCGACAGTTCGAATTTCTGGTGACTCGATCGAGAGATATCTCAAATTCCCTATTATAGAGCTTTAAACTTAGTACTCGTTGACTAAAGTCAACTTTCCTTCAAGACGAGCATGGAATTAAATTTCGACAGTTCTGTTAGCTCTGGAAGGCCAAACTAAGTCAAGTTCGACTGTGAGTTTGTGTTTTCTGGGTTTCGATTGTAAATTATGTGACTTTGTGAAAATCTGTTAAGTTTAAGCCTTAATAAGGAGTTTTGGTGATATTTTAATGTTCGAGGTGTCGGAATGGAATTCTGACGCTTCCAAAAGCTCCGGAATGATGAAATTATGCTAGGTGAGGTATTGTTGGAATTTTTGGGATTTTTGTTGTAATTTTGAGGTGTCGTTAGAGAAATGACCCTTTTGGTTTCGGGGGTCATTTTGAGAAAATGATCTTGGAATTCAATTCGTCAATTCCGTTGGATCCGGAATGCCATTTCCAATTTGTTTGCATATTTGGTTTGTCAAAATTGGCTTTCGTTTGGCCCCCGAAGCTACTGGTGCGTTTGCTGAAATTTCAGCTGAAAACTGCGAAAAAAAACAGTTGACTGGCTGTTTTTTTTTAAGTTTCCAGTTGCAGTTCATTTTCCCTTGTTCTTTTTCCCCCAAATCAGTTTCCTCTTTATTCTCTCTCAAGAAAATAAATCCCTAATCTCCATTTCCAAGCTCCAAGATCAAGTTCTTCCATTTCCTCCTCGCTATTCTTCAATTCCGGTAAGTTTCTTCCTTCCTTCTTCCTTCTCTTCCCTTGTTCTTCCTTAGTTTTCCACTTATTGGATAAAACTAGGGTTGTAGAAATTCATTAGCAACTCGATTTTCTTAGCTTAATTCTTAGTTATTAGCTTGGTATTAGCTTATAGAGATTGAATCTCTTCCGAATTACGATTGGTTATACCTTTCCCTTGTGAGGCGCCTTTGGACCTGCCTGTGTGGTGGGACCAGGGGAAAAAACTGTGAGCGGGGGCCAGTGGAGGGATTCCTACGGGATGCCACGTGGTAAAGCCTGCAAGCGGACAATACTTTGCAAGTGGTTCCTGGGGAGGGCCATAACAAAAGATTTGGCTCCACTATCTTTGTTGCATCCATTTTGATGTTTTTGCAGACCATAAAAGCCTGCAGTATGTTTTACTTAGAAGAACTAAATCTTAGGAAGAGAAGGTGGATTGAGCTCCTCAAAGACTATGTTAACATATGTGTGATATACCACCCAAGTAAGGCTAGTGTGGTTACTGATGGTCTTAGTAGGTTATCCATAGTACCTCTCATGTTAAGAAAGATAAAAAAGAGCTTGTGAAGGAGGCGTACAGACTTGCATGTTTGGATGTTTTCCTTATCGATTCATATAAGGGTAGTGTGATTGTTCAAGATGGTTCTGAATCATCCTTAGTAGTTCAGGTGAAAAAAATAAGGTAGTGACCTGATTTTGCAAAAGCTTAATGATACGGTCCTCAAGAAGTAGGTTAAGGTTTTATCCCGAGGAGGAGATGTCGCACTTTTCTATCAGGATCAACTATGCATCCCTAATATTAATCGGTTGAGAAATAGGATTCACACCGAGGCTCATAGAACCAAGTACTCTATCCATCCAGGTTCCACCAAAATGTAAAGATACTTGAAAAAAGTCTTTTGGTGGGAAGGTATGAAGAAAGATATTGCAAGCTTTGTTGCAAGGGGTCCGAATTGTCAAAAGTGAAGCTAGAACATCAAAGTCCTGGCGGTAATTCCCAGACATTATCATTACTACTTAGAAGTGGGAGACGATAAATATGAATTTTATCGCAGGCTTACCCCCCACACGTCACCAATATGATTCAGTATGGGTAATAGTAGATAGAATGACTAAGTTTGCTCACCTTCTATCTGTGAAGGCTAATTATTGAGCAGAGGATTATGCAATCCCTTACATTCAGGAGTTATCCGCTTTATGGGGTTTCTTTGTCTATTATTTTACATAGGGGTACACAGTTTACTTCACAGTTTTGGAAGTCATTCCATAAGGGATTGGGCACTAAGGTTAATCTCATCACGACATTTCATTCGTAGATCGATGGTCAAACGGATGCACCATTCAGACCCTTAAAGATATTTTGAGGGCATGCACTATCAATTTTAAAGGTAATTGGAATGAACACTTACCACTTATTGAATTTGTTTTTAATAATAGTTTTCATTCTAGTATTCAAATGGCCCCATTCAAGGCACTCTATGGGCAAAGATATTGATCTGCTATTGAATGGTTTGAGTTAGGAGAGGCTGAAGTTGTAGGGCCTGACTTAGTTCATTAGGCCATTAAAAGAGTGATTTTGATTAGGGAGCGATTTAAGACTGCCCAGAGTTGATAGAAGTTCTATTCGGATGTGAGGCAAAGATATTTAGAGTTTTAGGTTGACTATTGGGTATTGTTAAAGGTGTCCCCCTATGAAATGGGTGATGCGTTTTGATAAGAAAGGGAAACTTAGTCCTTATTACATAGATCCTTAATGAGTTTTGGATAGGATGCGAAAGGTGTCTTCTGAACTAGAGTTGCCTCCAGAGTTACCAGTAGTACATCTAGTGTTTCATGTATTCATGTTAAAAAATTGTATTGGTGATCCACCGATTATGGTTCCTACAGAAAGCATAGGGATCAAGGATAGCTTGTCATATAAAGAGATTCCGGTTGACATTTTGGATCATTACATTCGTAAGTTGAGGACAAAGGAGTTTGCCTCTGTTAAGGTGTTGTGGAGAAATCAAAAGATTGAAGAAGCTATGTGGGAGACTGAAGAAGCTATAAAGTCTAAGTATTCCACCTATTCACTCTCTCTCATGATGACTCCCAAGGTAATAATTAATTTCAATAGAATTCATTGAAGTGTATATGCATAAGGTTTAATATATTATGGTCTAAACATGTTCGTGCGAAACATGTATAGGTATGGTCCTATACCGTATCATGAATTACTCTAGCCTATGTTCAAAGATAAGATCTTGATAGAAAGGTAACAAATCTTTTCTATTCATACTTTTATCCTAGCTTTATTTATCATTTGGGGACGAATGATTCCAAGGAGGAGATATTGTAACACCCTGAATTCTCAAGTTCGACTTTCATCCCTAAATACGTGTAACGAAAATCTTATCATCGTATAAAAGGAGTTTCACCCCTCCTTGTAGTGTTTCCTAAGTAATAAGAGCTTGAGAACTAATATTTTGGATATATATATAGTATAAAATGAGTTCCGGGTGCATGCATGTGTTGACCAAACAAAATTTCAGTCGGTAAGGAGTCCAGTGTGGCACCCCACTCAATGAACAGACTTAGCAGTATGACACACTACATACTGCACTGGGTCACTGCCTTGTGAAAGCTCTAGGCAGTGTGGTACTAACTTGCTTAAGCTAGCAGCGCAGTGCGCAGGGATGCCCAAGTATAAATCTTTTTTATTTTATTTTAAAAAGGACACAGAGGTAATTTCCCAATCCATTTATGTCGTATACTATGTCGATTAGGCTCCCCATGAGGTACAATGTAAGCCATACTTAGATATTTTTTCTTTTTTTTTTATGCTCCTAACTCACAAGATATAAGAAAAGTCCTCTCTCAAAACTCTAATATAAGGTTTAAGCAAGAAATTATTCCATTCTTCTTCCCAAGGGCTAACAATCATTAAGGTACATCGAACTTTTAGTAATGGGATCCTTTCACCCTCATGCCCAAAACTAATTTCAGGATGCTAGAAATTTATTTTAAATAACAATTTTATTGAGTTTCAAAATACCATCTCTTAATATGTTTTACTCCTATGATATTTATTATATGTGGATAAGCTTCTCTTCATGTTTAAAAATGAGATTTATGTGCATGTTTCATGACTTCCAAAGTGGTTCTCATGACTTGGACTTTTGTATGTTATTTCATACTCAAGGTAAAAAGGGAATTTCAAGTTCATATTTGTTTAGATAGACAAGTAAAGTCATGATCTATGTTATATAAAGACTATATATTTGCAAGGAAATATAAATTCTATAATAAAGATGACAAATACATGCATGATTTGATCTTAATGAGTTCTTGCAAGTTACCAAGTATTTATGAACCTATTATGATTTGGGAGGATTATTTAGTACCGAGTGAATGTGGAATATTTTTAATGTCCAATAGAGACTAACACCCTAAAGATTCCAGATTTGTTGCTGTCACGATCCGATTTCACAGATCATGATGACACCTACTATACCACCAGTAGGAGAATCAAACCACGTAGTCTGTAGCTGAAGTTGAGGACTACTACATTAAATGTGGAATAATAACAAATAATATGGAAGACAGAAAGGTTTACGAAACTAAATAAGAAAGGATGACTACCCAAAATCCGGTATCAGTATCAAATAAACCACTAAGTAGGATCATAAAACTGAAGGAAATACAGTATCCAGAATATCTCCGAAATACAATGGAGATAAATAAAGTATAAATCTAAAGACAAGCAGGATCAAGCTGGACGCCAAGCTCACCCTCAATCTCTGATCTGGGAAGAATCCGAATGAACAACAATTTGTGTATCATGAACGGAAACCTGTAATCAGATCTGCACAAGGGCAAGTGTAGTATGGGTATAAGTCACTGAAGCAACTCGTACTCAGTAGGCTTTGAGGGCCTACTGAGCGCATAACAGTAATAAGTGTAGTAAATAACAGAATACAAGAATATAGGTCACAGAGGCAAATAGGACAATATAGGAAAACTAGCAACTCAAGTATCAACAAATGTCACATAGACAGATAGTGCTAGCTAATCACATAACAGGATCGTAGGTAATGGAAGAGAATTTACCCGGTATCCTTGCAATAATATATATGAATTTAACTCAATAAATAATAGAAATTAAGGAAGATAAGGAATAGAGCATGGTCGGTATAGTGGTAACCTCAAGTGGAAGAATAACTAGACGAATAGAAGAAATCAGAACTAATTCCCACACAACAAGGAGCAACAAGTAGATAACAATAATAGATAAGCAGTAACATGAATAATAAAGTAAAGCACATAAATGCTAACAAGTCCCTCATAAGAAGTGCAACATAGATACAAAACATGCTCACCCATAAGCATCCCATACTACCAGGGGTACACTGAAGTAGACAAGTGCAGAAAAGTAACAAACACATGGTTGTAAAAGAACCTCACATCCCACTTGCAAAACCAAAAACTGGCACCTTGTGCCCCGCAATAGTATTATCAACCGGCACCCTGTGCCTTATATCAATCATATGAGAATTAGTAATAGCCGTACTCGGCAAATCAAGGCTTTCAATACTGATGTAAGTCTCTGTGTGTCATAGTATCACTTATGGTCATCAATAATCATATGTCCACAACCGGTAGTACCATTCTTGTTAAAAAGTTGTACTCACCGTCGTACGAAGACCGTCTCAATTTCCAACACTGTACTCACTTCCAAACAGAGTCGGTCTCAAGTCCCTGCATTTAGTAGTAAAAATAGATATATGTGTAAGTCTTGTGCCAGGATGTGAAGCCTGGACTAAAAAAGTAAAACAGTATTACCAGGTGCTCGATGCAATGTCGAGACTAAACCAGTACAAGACAATCACTTGTGTTATTATTATTAATAAATTTATATTTATATCTTTATGTTGCCACAAAATTCTGCCAACAAATCATCTACTAGCCATCAACGCTCGTAAACAGGAGGTGATACTACCCAGCCCCAATGCATTCTCATTTGAGCCATAGGCTCGGTCACTCCGTGTCATGAATGCACAGCACATCAATAATACATATAACACGTATAACATGAAATATCCAAACCATATGCCATGCACAGGTATTTATAATCAATTACTAAGTCTCAGGCCCAATATCATTCAGGTACCAACACGGAAGTATCAATAAAGGATGGACAGAAGAACAAAACTGGGATACTATTCAACCTAGATACCCAACCCAAGATGCTATTTAGTACAATTATTAAAGTTATAAACCCACGGAACCTACTTGTCGTCCGACGACAAAGCCTTGCAATATCACAAATTACACTCCGAATGATCTGAAACTTGCGCCAATGAATTCTATAAGTTAATATGAGTCTAACAGTGTAATTTATAATGAATTCCATGCTGGGCCCAAAATCAAGCCTAAAATGGGCTTCGGGGCCTACTTTTCAAAACCGCAAACAAAATTCACCACCGGGTTTCCAATGCTGCCAGGAACCCATGCTTCAAATTTGAGCACAAGATGGGAAAGGAAAGAGCTTCAAATCAGCCCGAATAGAATTGAACCAAAAAGGTTTTAAAGGTTCGATCTTTACAATAAAAACGCTTGAATTTTGATGAGTCAATGATCCTAGGAACAATGTATATACTAATAACGAAGAATTACACGAAAGAAATCCAGTTATGAAATGATTTCTTCAACCCCAACTTTTATTCATTAATGGAGGAAAAATTAGAGAAATAAAGAAGAAGAGGAGAAAGGAAACTCACCTAATCCGCATGGAATCCTTGAAGAATGTTGATAATAGCTTCCTTGTCCTTAGAATGGGGTTTGGGAAGTGTTTTAGCTCTGAAACGTAGGTGAAAATGATTTAGTTGAGTAAAAACAAAAGGGGCTGCGGCTGGACTTAAATAAAATTGTCAGTCAGATAACCCTTCGTGATCACGTTGAAGAAATTTCTAAGGCATCGTAATCGCGAAGAAGGTTTTACAGGATTAAATCGCGATCGCATGGTGAGTTCTAAGATTGTGAAAGGAAGGAAAAATGAGCATCGCAGTCACGCGTTAGGGCTGTGATAGCATAGAACAAAAATCTGCACCAGCTGCAGATCAAAATATGTAATTTTTCAAGTTCTCAAGCAGGGGTTCAGGAATCAAACAAATTCCAATTTTGATAAACCAAATATGCAAATAATATGGAAAAGACATTACGGACTCAACAGAATCAAAAACTGAATTCCGAGGTCGTTTACTCAAAATGAACCCTCAAACCAAAAGGGCAAAAAATGCATCTTTCTGCCACACCCCGAAATTGCAACGATAAGCGCAAAAATTAAACCAACACCTAAACTAGCCTAAATTTATCATTTTGGAGATTCTGGAAGCATCAGAATTCCAATCCGACACTCTAAACATCGAATTACCACTCAAGCTCCACTTCTAAGCTTAAACTTAGCTAAATTCCGCAAAATCGTATAACTTGCAAACGAAACCTCCAAAACACAAACTTAAGGTCAATCTCAACTTTGTTTGGTATTCCGGAGCTAACGGAACTGTCAGAATTTAATTTTGATCTCGTCTTGAAGGAAAGTTGACTTTGGTCAACGAGTACTTAGTTTTAGGCTCTAAAATAGGGAATTTGAGATATTTCT
>JBDJHY010102794.1:0-13741 GCA_039654485.1 Withania somnifera
TATGTTTCATACCAACCTTGGGCCTGTGATTGGACTGCATTAACTGCAGTCTGCTGTTGTTTCTTCCTGAAGGTTTGTGCAAACATATTCTACAATGATGATACTTGTGCCGAAAAAGCTATAACTACATCTATATCTATTACACCGATAATGTTTTCCTTAGCAATGGTCCTTGACATGTCACCATTCCAGTTAGGATTTCCTGTGGCAATCCTATTCAGTAACGTATAATCTCCTTATAAGTGCGCTCCAAAGCCCTACCCCCAGCAGTTGAATCTAACAATATTTTAGAATTGGGTTCTAGTGCCTTAATAAATATATGCAGCAACACTTCACTTGACTGTTGGTGATATGGGTAGTTTCAAAATAATATTTTAAATCTCTCCCATGCCTGATACAAGTTCTCTCCAGAATTCTGCCTGAAACTAAGAATTTCACTTCTTAACCTCGCCATCTTCCTAGATGGAAAGAAATGAATCAAGAACTTCCTTGCAAAGTCCTCCCATGTATGTATAGAGTTATGTGGTTCTGTAGATAACCACCTCTTGGCTTCCCCCAATAATGAGAAGGGAAACGGTGTGAGTCTCATGTAATCAGATGAAACTCCTGTAGAAATATAAGTATCATTGATCTCCAAGAAAATTTGAATATGTTGTTGGGGGTCTTCATGTGGGAGACCAGTGAGTTGCCCACTAGTGTGAAAAAATTGCACCATATTCTGCTTAATCTCTAACCTACCTCAAGGAGTGGGCTTCTGGATGGCGGAGGTAGCATTGGTGGCTTAAGGAATAGCCACATCACACACTGATCTGGGCACTTCCATCCCGGCGGGTACTACTATAATAGGTGGATCCAATGAGACGCTTGAACTGGACAATGGAAATAGGCGTGCTCTTCGCTGAAAGTGAATGAAACACTTTGGCTCAGCAAACTGTTTTTCCAAGTTTCTGTCTCGTACAAGTTTACCTATAATAGTACTTAAAGAGAAGTGAAAAGCCAAGATCAAGATGTTAAATGCTTTGCACAATAAAAAAATTCACTCAAATAAATCAAAAGCGAACTAATTGCCAAATCCCCGGTAGTGGCGCAAAAAACTTATTGCGTCCAAATGTACATGCAAGTGTACGTGATCGTACAACTAATATAGTTGCTCTTGTGAACCGAATGTTGAAACCACAGGGACTTTAAATGTACTAATTAGTTCGGCTAAATAAACTAAATGAGTACTTCCCCATAGAGTGCAAATTAAGAATTCAAGATAAGGTGTTAACTATTTTGAAATTAAAGTGCTCAAAAGCTCGAAATAAATGCATGTATGTAGAAGTCGTATAATTCAAGAATAAGAATGATTCTAGGGCTATGGAATTACACACACACATAAGGACTTTACTTGATTAAAGGACTTCGTTCCGTCAATTATTGAGTTATAGGTTGATGTTATGAATAAGGATTGGTAATCCGTTAGTCACCTAATTAATCAACTAACAACTACACCCGATTGGAGTGTTAGTAACTTTTCATCACTACATTAAAACTATCTTCCCTAAATTACCCAAGCGAAGTAACTAAGTACACGATTATGTCCTAGATAACTAGTTATGTTACTATTCTCGGATTAAGATTAATAACATAAACACACTCCTTCTATTCCCATTCACTCACAGGATTATTGGATTCAATAACATAGCAAGCATAAGAACTGTATCTAAAACCGGTCAGCAATTAGAAACACTATTATAATAGAACAGAAGAACAATCGATTAACCGGAAAAAAAATAATTTACATTAATTATAATCCATAAGTGGTATGTGAACCAAAGCCCTAGAGTTAGGGTTTTTATCTCCTACAATGCATAACTAGTATGGAGTTCATAGATAATAAATACCATAAGTAATCATAATAATAGCCTTTGCCTTAGATATAATGGTGATGTTTTCTTTCTAAGTCTCCCTTCTCCAATTGTGATAGCCTCCTTTTTCTTTCACCAAGAAGAAGAATAATTATTCTATCAATACCTAATTATGCAACTAGAAATGCCTCTTAAGGGTTGCTGGACTTCCTGGTGAAAAGACCCAATTGCCCTTAATAAGCCCAATTAAAATAGATTCAGCCGATGTATGCCGAACTGGATCATGATAGTGATTACTATCGTGATTAGTGTATTTTTCCTGGAATTGATTTTTCACTTTTTGGCTTGCTTTCCAGTTTCACTACTTTTCTTCCATATTTCCACATAATCCTGCAAAAGCTGCTAATCATATTGGTTAGTAGTATTCTGACATAATAACTACAAAACCATCACATACTTACAATTATCTTCAAAACAAAGCTAATTAATACGGGTTAAGTGGCTTTACGATAGGTAAAACTATCTAAGATCACATTTACTACAAAATTATCCTTTCCCGAATGGCATAAAATGATAAGGTAATTGTCCTTCATGAGCTCAATCCACCGTTATTGTCTTAATTTGAGCTCCCTCTCTCTTATTATGTACTTAAGATTGTGGTGATCTATGTAAATCACAACATATTCCGTAAAGATAATACTTCAAGATCTTGATATTGAAGACTCTGCTGCCAACTCCAAGTCATGAGTGGGGTAGTTGATCTCATGATCCTTTAGTTGACTCGAAACATATGCAATCACTCAACCCTCCTACATCAAAAAACATCCCTAAATAAATAGTTGAATAATCACAATGGACCATTTAGGGGTGACCCCCAACTTCCAAGGTGAGCTCTGATGCTGTTCCTTGAGCCGCAGAAAACTAGTCTCACGCTCAGTGACACTAGAAAGGAACACCATGTCACATCAATCTAGTCATCAAAAATCATATAGTGGAGAAATCCTTCACATATTAATGTAATACCCAGCTAACCTAATAGATCTGTGGATCTCAGTAGGAGTAGTAGGTGGATGAAAATCATGAACTACGACTACCTTAGCTGAATCAATAGTAATAACAACACCTAAAACTATGTGCCCCAAGAAAGTAGAACTCACACTTTGAGAACTTATCATAGAGTTTCTCAATCCTCAAACTATGAAGGACAAATTTCAAAAGCCCCGTGTGTTCCTCATGACTTTGTGAATACACCCTTATACCATCTATGAGCATGATCACATATAATTTGATATCAGTTTTAAGACCCGACCCATCAAATCCATAAATGATTCAGGGGAATTAGTCATCCCAAATAAAATAACTAGAAACTCATAGTTTATGTAACGAGTCTCGAACGCCGTCTTTGGGATGTCCTAAGCCTGAATCCTAAATTAATTGTACTCAGACCTCAAATTAATGTTTAAGAAAACTAAAGCACCCTATACTTGGTCAAAATAATTATTAATATGTGTCAATGAATACTTATCCTCTACTTTTATGTAGTTCAGCTACCTGTAGTCCATGCACATATTCATAGTCCCATTTTTTCTTCTTTACAAACAAGAATGGCGCACCCCAAGGAGATACGCTAGGATGGATGAACCCTTTATCATGTAAGTCCTTCAGATGAACACTAAGCTCCTGAAGCTCTGTACGGCTATACCATACAGAGGAATAGAATTGGTCCTGGTGTTTAGTTCAACCTCAATAAGATAATCGATGTCCCACTCAAGTCTGGCCATCTTTTGCCGGTGGTATTTCCTTAAGAAGCTATACTTGTAACGGTGCTCGTGTAGTCCTACACCAAGAACAATATCTAATTCGATAACCTAACTCCTTACATTGATAACTAGCTTTAAGAACCTAAAAGGAAGAAAAAAAAAGAAATGACAAGATAGATCATTACACATCCAGTCATAGTGAAGATGTGAAGGGATTTTCCATAACACTACTGGTGGAGACCCTTAAGTTATAATCATATAAGGTTTGTTTCCCAATCCCTGATCTATCAATAGGTACAACTCGTGCTTCATAGTCTAGTAGGTGTTATGCAGTAACTCCCAATTCCTGACTTGAAGTGGGAAAGGATTACAACTAATTTTATTTCTATAGTTCCTTGTACTTCTAAGGATCATGATTTTAGTTGGGTCATCGCCTAATGATTGAACAAGTTTACCCACTTCCTATAGACTTCATCATCTTGGGGTATTGATAGACTCGTTGTACAAGGTTATAACTTCTATTATTTTAATAGGGTACATAGTGTACTTTATGGTTTTTAGGACTTATACAACGTGACATGGGTATATAAGTAGCTCTGATAATGCTTTTCATCAATAGACTAATGTTCTTTTCAAAAGGACTATTTAGGTACATAAGGATATGCTTTGGGCTAGTGTTTTTCTATTATTTTGGCAGTACAAATCATCATTTTTCCTTGGCAAAGTTTTCATAATACGAAAACTACCATTCTAAAATTTAGATGGCACCATTTTTGGCTTTGTACGGTAGATGTTGCAGATTGACAATTGGTTGGTATTTTAGTGTTTAGATTTAGCCTCAGACTTCTAAATTTATTTTAGATGTCATAGAGAGAGTTAGAGTTATCAAGGACAAATTACATACAACACATAGTAGGAAAAAGAGCTACGCAGACTGTAGACTATAGCCTCTTGAGTTTAGTGTTGGAGAATTGGTATTTTTGCAGGTTTCACCTATGAAGGCCTTATGAGTTCTGGTTGGAGGGGAAATCTCATCCCCATGTTCATTAAAACATACTGTATTACTGATTGAGTATGGGATGTTATGTAAAGATTGTCCCAACCTCTAGAGTTAACGGCAGTTCAACTAGTTTTCCATGTCTCTATGATTCTTCACTATGTACCAAAATGCTTCCATGTGCTTTATTATGAGTCGGTTTAGCTAGATGATTGATTGTCTTATATAGAGAAACCTGAGGACATTATCGACATGGACATGAAACAACTCAGGTCTAGGGATATTCCTTTTGTAAGAGTTTGCTGGGCTCATTGTCTAGCTGAGGAGGATATTTGTAGATGAAGGGATATATGCAAGCCAGTACCCTTATTTTTTTGTCTTCAGGTACTCCCTCTTTCTCAACTTTTGCAGAATAAATCTCATATAGTGTGGGATGTTGTAATGACCCTCGTGGTCATATTTGTTTTTTCACAAATTCTCAGTGTTTAATGTATTTTACTAGATTCTTTAGGTAGTTTTTGACTTTATAGGACTAGTAGTTCAGTTCCCTAGACGTTCGATTGTCGGTTATATCAAATTTCGATAATTTTCTATAACACTAATAATAATTAGAGGGACTCTTGTTTTGAATCTCAGTTTTGGTGTAACACCACTAGATTATATTAGTTTTAATTTAAATAATAATTTTTTTGTCTCTTAAATAAAAATAAAAGTCTATGTCTTAGTGATTTCTTTAATATATTTCCAATAAGTATAAAATGGTTTTTTGAATAATATAGTTCAATATTTATTTCTCTTAAAAATGTTGTAGATATTAATAGTTTATTGGAGTTAGCGCGTCTAATTATGTGAAAAAACTATTGCTTCAAGTCAGAATTTTTACTAGAAATATTTTTCAACTAATTTCGGTGTATTAAATATATTTTAATTATGTTATAACAAATCTATACAATACCTAAATATTTAAATATCGGGAAAGGAATTTTCTACACTTTTGTAGCCACGACAATAACATGGTGGCAACTTAATAATTATTCTTATATATATATGTGTGTGTACACATGTACCGTTAGTTGTATTATCCTTACCTTAAGTAATTATGTTACAAGACTAGTGAGAAGCATAATTTTGATATAAAAAATTAATTTTTCATCTTTGACCGAAGTTTGATAAGTTTCTTCAATGTTTCTTTATAGCTTGGATAATATAAATATGACTAGAGGCTTTAGTTATGGTTTTGGTCTGTTGGATCGTGGTTTGGTTGTATAATGATCATTTTTAGTGGGTAATTCTTTGACTTGTCTTTAGTTATAAAGTTTTTCACATTACATACACTTTTCAGGCTTGTTTCTTCATTATCTTCTATTTGTTTGAGCTTGATTTTGTAACACATGATCTATGAGATCTTGTCTATGTGTAGGTATAAATAACAAATGAATTTTGAGCCTCTAGGGTTCACATACTAATTTTTAGTTTGGATTTCTATCCTGCTATTACTATTGCAATATGAGTCTTATTTTACTCATCTTGACCTATGAGTTACATTTTTGTTAGCCTTTTGTGATTCCGATCTTATTCTTGGTTGTCGATAGTGAAAGTGCACTTCTAAAGGACATCATTAAAATATAGGTAGGATATGTCTTACTATTTTGGATGGGGTATTTAGTGATGCATATAATTTGTAAATTACCATCTTGGGACTGGGTTACTAGTTTGGAGCTCCATTACTTTTATTACTTTGGCATATGGCCTATCATGCTATCCATCTCTCTTGTTATATTCCCCTAGGTCGATGTATCCTTTTACGTTATTTCACATAGTCGTTAGAATATTGTTGGTTTTTGGAGGGGACTAAAATAGCAGTTTGATCTTAATAGCCATCCCTCATACTTTGTTGGCGGCTTTAGAATTGATCTATAGTGTTGTTTTGGTTTGTTTGAATATTATGCATGGTTATTGGGATGTGGACACCCGGTTGGGAGATTTTACCTAAGATATATTTAAATCACATGATTTTTATTGATATAACCACCAAATGAGCTTTTTATCTATTACTATGCATGTTTCCATGACTGTTGCATAGAATTGAGCTATCTTAATATTCTATCAAGGCATTTATTGGTATAAGACGATAGTTGGGCTTTTTGCTGAGATACTGTATATGGGTTGAGGCGAGTTTTGGAATTAATTAAAGATGACTATGACATAGTTGGTATTTTAAGAGAGTTTTACATGCGGGGTCGAGACCTCCATGGTCTTACTGACCTAGGTCGCTGTTTCATGAGCATTATGTGCAACCGTGTGGAGGGGTTTACAACAGGGTAGTTGTATACTGTTTAAGTTCTCTATGAGACCGACTTCACATACCTTACGGCTAGAGTAGTATCATGCCGGGTTACTATTGAAACATATTTACTTTTCAATAACCCTTTGCATTGCATCCTTTTATGCTTGTTTTAATCTTCAGGATTATGGGGGAGTATCGTTGGGTTACTTGTATGCCTAGTTGTACCTACTTGTAGTATGGAGTGCCCATAGGATTTACTACTAGCTAGACATTGTTTTCTATCTTCTTGAGGATATTAGTTACTTTATTTCCTTTATTGGCTAGTAACTTAGATGTTATTGGTCTTGTAATCCTCTTGATGGTTTTTCATTTTGCTGGTTATTCTAGAAATTTAAATATGTTTCACATTGGTTGTGATTTCATCTTCATATTTTAACCTCTGGATATGTAATTTGATAGTTTTAAGCGGTTTTGATCTTGTTCGAAGCTTTATGCTAGTGTTGTGCACTTCTCGAGGATGTTTTCAGTGCTAAGTAAGCTAAGCTTACAATTCTTTTGACTAGTCTATTAAAGGTACTTGTGTGGATTGGCTAGTTGCGTGGGATGATTATGAGACTGGATTCTTTATTTTAGTGATTTTTCACCTGTATAACTATATTTTGGTGTCCGTGGAGAAACATAAAGAGTATTTGATTATGTGAAGATGTCTGTCCTTGACGCAGTAAGTCTTGGACCCTAGAGTCCATATTGGGTCATGGCTAGACTTGGTGTGTGAGATGAGTTCTTAGTTGGTAGCGTTTGGCCAATGCTAGTCCATTGTATTTTTCTTTCCTATTTTTGTTCTATATTTATTCATTTTAGATATTAATCTCGGGTGGGTCAAGCATGGCTGCGACCCATGGCTATGATAGAGAGAGTGTTATTGGGCTTAACTAAAACTAGAATGAGTTACTAGAGTAATAACTACAAAGGGTTTCCTTACTTATATGTATTGATATACCACAACCACCAGATTATATGGCACTATCTTAAGAATATAGTCAAAATAAATCATTGTCTGTCGTGGGGTTCTATCTTGGGTACTTAGGAGAGTAGCCCCCACTATTTAATATTAAGGAGCAAACCTTCAGGGCACATCCCCCACTATTGATTATAATGTGCAGATCTCTGGGGTATGATCCAAACTATTGATTGAGTGGCACGGATCTCTGAGGTATATCCCCAACTATTGATTGTGAGGATTAAAACTCTAGGGTGAGTTGGAGATACGGACTACTGAAATGAGTGGAAGGCATGGACCTCTAGGGCACGACCTCCACTATTGATTATGAGGAATAGACCTCCAGAGAATTGTACCTACTATAGGTAATGAGGCACGGACCTCTGAGAGAAACCCCTACTATTAATTATGAGGTGCTCACCTCCGAGGCATGGCCCTTACTTCTCATTATTGAGGCACTGACCTCTGGGGAATAGTCCCCACTATTGAGTATGAGGCGCGAACCTTGTGGCATAACCCTTACTATAGATTTAGAGGCGTGGTCTCTCGGTTCGCAAATGGTATGTCTTGGTTAAATTGTTTACCCTCGTCCATCCATTCTATTCGGTTTGGTTGTGCTTTTTGGGCTTAAGGGGGAAGTCACAGTGAATTCTTTTTTTGTTTATTGTGTCTAACAGTGAGATGGGGTGCTAGGTAGGTTTTGTAGGTTCTCATTCTGTTTGAACCCAGTGATATTATGAGGGAAATTTGGGTCGTTTTAGACTTTTACTTTATTTTTAATTATGCTTATTAGTCATTTTTACTTTCAATTGTCTCTTATGTACTAGTATACTGTGTTGGACTTCAGGTGTGCTTGCTATAATTCATTTTCAGTACAATGTGATAGTTAGATGCTCCTGTTGGCAACCGTGTATAGGCTTACTTTCTTAGATTCCGTAGTTTTCCTTTATGCTATTTGTCATTAGAATTTGTACCTGTTACAAAATCTGGATACGATGTTAGTCTCATACTGTTTACCCGCTCTTTTTGACCTTTTTTACTTTCGTCACTATTACTTAACTTGTGCTTTATCCAAGTCGGCCTATGATGCCTACTTGATACCCATGATTTAGTACTCATATTGTACTTTTGTACTATTTTTATTATGCAAATACCAGTAAGGGTCATTGGAGATGACATGATCTTGTTGGGTAGATTTTTTTCTGCAGAAACTACGGTGAGCTTTACTTTCAAGCTAATCATGGCTTCGTGGTAGTCCCTATGTAGAATTACTTTTATAGGATCTTGTCTATGTATATACATCTCTTTTTTATAATCTTAATTTTATCTACTTATTCCATTTACACCAGGTTTTGGTTTGGGTTTTATATATTTATTCTGCTTTCGATTAAAAGATAGATAAGTGATTTTATACATTTTTAGTGATTGTTAGCAGTTATGTCCCATTACGGGTAGCTAGGGATGTAGTGATAGTCTTATCTACGGGCAAACTATAGACACCATCATGACCTAAAATTTGGGTTATGATAGAAAAGTATCATATCTGAGGTTTACCAATCTATTTTTCATTGGATCAAGTACCTAGTAGAGTCCTGCGTATCGGTACATAGATGTTCGTATCAAATCTACAAGAGGTATGGTATACCTTAAGAAAGCTCTCATCTCTTGATTTTTTCAAGCATTGATACACTTACCATTTTAAAGACTCACATTGAGTTCACTATTTTATAGATGCACACGAGCTTCATCCATGGATTGATACCCTCCCTCGGCAGATCAAGTGGTTGTAGTAGGGAATGTTCTATTGATTTTTACTACTCCGTCCACCACGCATCCACATACAACTTTAGAACCCCTAACATAGTTCACATCCATAATCTTCCTCTTCTGGAGACTTGTTACGACAGATGATCGAAGGGGCATAAGAGAAAAGGCCTATGGTCGTCTACTCAGGTTGCGACATATTGTGCATAGTGTACCCCAATATCTATAGCCCCAGTAGAATCACAAATACCTCCTGCTATGTCATATCATACTATTACTTCCTCTACATCAGCACCCTATTCTGCTATATATGCTTCTAAGGTGAGTAAGATATTAGACCACTTCTTACGAATTGCCCTCGCTAGGTTATATGGAGCTCAAGGGTTGGACCCCCATGAGTTTATCTTTGGCTGTGAGGAGCATTTTAGGACTTTTGAGCTATTGGATACTCAGTAGGCCAACATTACTTCTTACTTTTTTTAGGGTTCCTCTAGTAATTGGTGGAGGGTTTTCTGACATAACAGGCCACTGCGTTCTGTCCCACTGACTTGAAAATAGTTTTGAGAGGACTTCATAGACCAATACGAGCTCAGGAGTGCATGAGAGACATTTCAATCTTACTATATAGGCTTACACAAATATTCTATGATAGTTCCTGTTTGTGAGGCTTAATTTACTGAGGTTCTAAGCATGCTGATGAAATTTTGCCTACCAAGTAAGAGTGGATTTTCAGTATTTCTTATGGGTTGAGGTTGCACCTGCGAGGTAATATAGAGTAGATGATGGTTTTGCAACGGTCCTAACTAGATATAGCCGATCATCCCCATAAAATAGAGACTTTATCTTACTAGGCCCAAGCATGCAACTAAAAGAGACAGCGCCACCAGAGCAGTTATCCCTGGTCTAGGTCTAGAGGATGATATTATGGTAAGGGAGGTTAGTCTAGCCGATATTACAGGACTTCGTTTTAGACTTTCAATAGAGGACTGAGCAGACAGCCCATCAGGGGCCTAGTTTAAGGTTGATGAGGCCATATTAAGTGTCCCCACTATTAGGACGTAGACGGCGGTGGTTTTTCGAGTGCAGAGGGAAGGGTTATTATCCTTTGGACTTTCCCAGGGTTGATGACATCGTTATGTAGATGGATGCTTTTATTATTAGTATATAGGTCACTTTTCTAGAGATTTCCCTTGTAAAAAGGATACTTTCACCATAGCCTTGCCTGCCCAGCCACTACAGGCAGTGCTACCGGCAAGAGGAAAAAACTAGTTTCTCGTAGAGCAAGAAGAGAAGGTAGTGGAGGGGAGCGAGTGGTATAGGTGGTGATCCATAATAGGGTATGGTCTATCGACAACTCTATGCTATTTTAGATATGGCCGTAGATGAGGCCTCAGATATTGTTATCACCGATATGTTTCTTGACTGTGGGAGCTCAACTTTTATTTTATTCGATCCTTCATCCATATAACTTGTATTTCTTGTTATTTTTCTACTAGAAAGGGTGTTCTTAGTTAGATGTTTGTGCCCTAGGTGTGTCTACCCATGTGGGTGCGACCCAAGTTGTAGATCAAGTATAAAAGTCGTGTTTGGTGACTATTTAAGGTTATGAAACTCAAGATGATTTGATTAGGTTGGATATGTATTCTTATGTGATTGTAAGTATGGAACGGTTATCCCCTTGTCATGCAGTGTCGAATTGCTATACGAAGATTGTGACATTGTACACTCCCTGTGTACCCCAAGTAGTGTGGCGCATCCAATTATCCACTTCTTGGTTTGAGTTATTTCTTATTATCAGGCCCCAAGGCTCATTACTCGAGGTTGAAATGGTTACGTGGCCCATGCTAGAGATGTAGTATTGGTTCTCCCACATTATGCCTATGCCAGTGGGTTGTGAGTTCGTGGATGTATTTCTAACTGATTCACCCGACATCCCACCCAAGCATGATGTTGGTTTTTCTATTGAGGTTGAGCTGGGTTAACTTACGGAGTTGGGCAGAGAATGAGGAGTACCTGAGGGTAGTGATACAGACATTGAGGACTGATTTTCTCAATACAATGTTTGAAAGTGTGAGTTTTTGATCGTGTCTATTCCTTTTTTGGACCACGTGGTATCGGGTGCTTGCAATAGTGTTGATCCGGCAAAGGTGGTCGTGGTGCTTATATGGCCTCGACCCATTACTTTTGTAGAGATTTGCAGTTTTTTGTGGTTACTATCGCCCATTTTTTTAGCGTTTTTTCATCTATTACAATGCCTTTTCTAGATTAACCTGGAAGGACATTCCCTTCTAGTGGTCAACTCTATGTGAGTCTATCATTCTAAGGTTGAAGGAGTTGCTGATTACCTCCCTAGTCCTTTACTTGCCACTTAAGGTCCAGTCCTATACAGACTATTGTAATGCTTCGGGTATTGGGTTGAGTTGTGTCCCGATGCAGTAGAGTCATGTGATAGCTTAGGCATTAAGGCAGTTGAAGGATCACCAGTACAACTACCCTACCAATGATTTAAGTTAGCGGCGTTGGTTTTTTGTGCATAAGATCTGGAGGTAATACCTATAAGGCATACATTGTGAGCTTTATATATATCATTGCATCTTGCAATATATCTTAAGTCAGAGGGAGCTTAACCTGAGGCAACAGAGATAGATTGAGCTCTTGAAGAAGTATGACTTGAGTATTCTTTATCATTTAGGAAAGGCTAATGTGGTTGCAGATGCCTTGAGGCAAAAGACGGTGATTATGGGTATCCGAGCTTCTATTTTCATCTCAGAGTTCTATTGGCTAGGGACATTCAATCCTTAGCCATTGTATGTATTAGATTGTATATTTTTGCACCTGAGCAAGTAGTTGCCGATGTTGAGGCTAGGTCATCCGTTTTTTAATAAATTCGACAGCCAGTACAAGGATTCCCGACTAGTTTAGATTAGAGAGAGGGGTGATTTTTTTTTGGACCATGATAGACTCTAATAGTGTGTTGTGGGTTCATGGTCCACATGATTCTCTTAGTTAGTAAGTTTGTTCAAACTCTGTTATGTGAGGCTCATTACTGTAGATACTCTATCCATCTGGGTACCTCGAGGATGTACTATAATTTGAGGCAGCATTACTTATGGAAAGGTATGAGGAGACCTATAGCATCCTTGGTGTAATTTGGTCATTTCTTGCTTTTCTACATTTTTTGCATTTAAAGTCGCCTAGTAGTTGACCCAAGTCATTACGACGTTTTGGGACTAGTAGTTCGATGCCCTGGAAGATCAATTTCCAGTTATATCAGTTATCCTATTTTGAAGTCTGAGTTTTGGAATGGTGGAACTTGTGGGTGAACTCTTGGTAAACAGGCTTCCATTCACATTTTGATAGTTCCATTAGATCTAAATTGTTGATTTAGTCTAGAGGGACCTTTAGTTCGTGTTCCAGGGTTTTTATTTTGAGTTGGAGATACTTTGTTGAATTTAGTTCATTAAGAGTTGAGATTTGTCTAGGATTAATGATATGGTTATCTTAGTGTTGGAATGGGATTATGATGCTTCTATCAGCTCCAAAATGGTATTTTGGGCTGGTATGTTTGTTGGTTTCCTTGCCCTAGTGTCTGGTATCGTTTTGGGTGTCCATGTAGCTTAGTATATTTTGGTAGGTTTAGGATCTTGTTTGTTCCAAGGGTGTTTTAATTAAACAACCTTCATTGGTAGTTTCGACGATTCAAATAGATATAATGTCGTTTACATGTTGTCTGCATAATTTGTTTGCTGAAATTAGGCTCAGAATGCTCGTTTAAGGCCCCTTGGAGTTTTCCTTTTTAATTATTAGGAGTTGCAGGCACAGACCGCCCCAGTTAAGGATGTGCTCACACCTACCTTAATGCCCCGACAACAAGGGGATTGACTCTCGGAGTTGGCCCAGCAGACAAAAGGTCTGCTTTGGCAATTGTTGCCTTAGGGAATAGGGGTCGCTACAGTGACTCTTTTTACGCCCCTGCGACATCTTTATTCACCCTGGATATTATAGGCCTAGAGGGTCAGGGTCGTGTGATATTTCCTCCACCATAGCAGGATGATACCTTAGTCCCCTGCCTAAAGACACAAA
>JBDJHY010102904.1:0-23722 GCA_039654485.1 Withania somnifera
TACGGTAACGAGTTTCTATAGAGTAGAACACGATTTAAAAATTTCAAAGTTGCCTAAAAATTCCCTAAAAATCCAAAGTGTAGGAGAAAAAAGGAGAAAAATAAAGGAAATTCTAGAAAAAGAGTCCTTTTATTAAGGCACTGCTTGACCAATAAATCAATCATTTTGTCCAGTTTATTAGCATTGGCCAATTTATCAGTCCTTTGGCCGATAAATTGGTCCCCACAGATTAAATTCTAATAGATTTTTGAAAATTTTCAAGGCGCACAAGAATGGAAACAAATTCCAATTATAACACTCGATAAATGAAATCTTTATGTAAATGACATTTCGGACTCAAAGGAATCGAAGAACAGGTGATTCGGGATTGTATAAGTTGAGTAAGGATAAAAATACATAATTTAGAATGAATTTATCCCAAAACCCCCCAGAGATCTAACCTATCAATCCCAACAAGTCATAAATGTTTGGAGCAGTCCCAAAAATGCTCTAAATTTATAGGTATCATGGAATAACTGAAATTGCCTCGAGGGAAATTTCAAGGATGGTGTGGGTTATCACTATAGATGTGGTTCATGCATTTATATTTTGAGGGGCTTCGAGGATCATGGAAGCTCATGGCTTGGGCTTCCCCTTCTCCATTAACAGTATCTTCTACCTTTACTAGCAGTCGGAGACAGTTATGCTTTTGTATTGTATAGAGTTGTTGTATTCTATTATATTTAGATGCATTATGTACCAATGATACGAGGTCTTGGGGATATTTTATTTGGTTGATTTTTTGTTATGCCATCCTTTTCTCTTCTTCATATGCTTTATTTCTTATTGATTGGATCTTGAGTTGTCATTTGTTGCTTGCCATTTCGAATGATTTATTTAGGCTTGTCTAATGGTGGAATTTGGTAGACACCATCATGATTAGTGCTTTGGATCATGAAAAAATGGTACCAAAACTTCGGTTCAATGGTATTGTTGGTAGAGAGGCATGTGTCTAGAAGAGTCTCGAGGATCATTAAGTTGATGTTTGTATCCTATCTTCGAGAGGCTACAAGACGCTCTTAGAAATATTATCAGTGTTTGAATTCTTGTCACGTATTGAGTTGCTATAGGTTCTTTGAGATCTTATTTGACTCTAGTCTTTTCAGATGTCAAGAAATAGGCCTTTCATGGGCATTAAGATTTAGGAGGGGATATTTGGGTTTTCATATGGAATAAAGGGTGGATTTTATCAGCTATAGTATTCTAGGCTAGCATAAGTTTCACCAGGTTTCTCTATCACAATAGATATTTAGGGAATTAGGGTTGGACCGAGGAGATGGACATATATTTTGAGCGGTTTGATTTATAGGTAGAGATGGGGTTATTGGTATCCAGCTGGGGTCTTCTTCTATGTGTAACTATGCAACTAGGTTTCACAAGATTGTCAAGTATGCCCCCTTACTTCTTTCTACTAAACACAAAAAGCTACAGGGTTTCATCAGAGGGTTAGTCTTTCCACTTTGCATAGTGTTAGGGAATTTGGTAGTGCTTGGGCTTAATCTCAGGAAGGTTGTAGGACAGGTGTTGGCTCTTGAGGAAGTATGTTATGAGACTTATATAGATGGTAGTAAGGAAGTCCTCTATAAGGCGGAGGTGGTTAACGACCCATTTGAAGGTGGATAGGGGGGTCTTTTAGCAGTACTATCCAGAGCAAGTATTTACAGGGTTTCTTCATTTATGGAGAGTTTAGGCACTACTCCAGGGATTTTCCCCATGATGATTAGATGGAAAGAAACAGTCATCACCCCTCCCCATCATGGGGTCGATAATCCAAGGAAGGGTAGACAGAGACAGGTCAGGCTCGTTACATTTTACACTTAGGTTCTTAGGGTAGTGGTGACCATGGAGGAGTATCTTGCAACCATGTTGGAGTAGAGCTTCGAGGGGGTTCTTTGAGTTTGGAGATCTTGGTAATTTTGTGTAAGACTGTCCTTGTGTGACTAGAAGTCAGACCTTAGAGGGATGTTTTAGGTGTGGAGTTTAGGGATATTATTCTAGGGACTACCCCCGATAAAGGGCTATGCCATCAATATCAGTTATATCTATACCTCAGCATAAAGTTAGGCAGGGTGTAGGTCTCAATGGTGAGTGTTTTTCTTGTTGAGGGGTTGACCGATGGGCTAAGTGGGTGCCCTGGTTATATAGGTTCCATCCAGATCAATCCATAGATCCCTTTTTTATTCTCTAATTAGTGATAATGCATAGGTCACCGAGGGTAGCCTCCAAGATATTTCAGCTGAGTCTTGGTTGATTTATGGTTATGTCTTTGGTGTTCTATCTATATTTTCTTATTGTGATAGTTCGAAAGGTTAGTTTTTTATGGCACTAGAGCCTTCCATGGTGTTAGGTATTATGTATTAGGTTCTTAGCCCTTCCATGAATTATCCAAACATTATTGGTTCATCCCCCATATTTATGAGAATAAACTTTATATATCCTGCCTATTAGATCTGTGTTTTGTCTTAGTTGTGCCATAGTGGTAGTAGAGGTCTGCCGGGACCTTTGAAGGAGGTTTTCCATTAGTAATGGATGATCGGGGTGATTGTTGATTTTGGTGACTAGGCTGGGTTCAGGTTGTGCCTTTGGTTTTGAGGTTGCGTAATTATTTACGAGTGATCCTGAAAATGGGATGGTTACTCTCCATTCATGCAGTTAAGGAATATCTCTCCATTATTGTTACCATAAGTTGTGCTCGGTGTACCTCAGATGAGTGATGAGGGTATCTTAGGAACTCTATGAGAGAGGGTTTATCATGTTGAAAGGCCCAGAGACTGGTTATGAAGAGTATTCCTTGGTCCTTGGTCCTCAGGTCTTGCTCTTCCCCTTGTTCTGCACGTGATGCCTAGTGGTTCTTGATGCTTTTCTAGGAGTTGTATAGTTCTATTGCCCTATTGTATCTTATTTTTCCTCCCTCTTAGTTTTTGTTCTATGGGACTAGCATAGGTAACTTGTGCAATGGAATGACCCATTCTACCTCTGATCATTCTTTAGATATAATGGCCCGCTTGCCACGGGCTGACTTGGGTTCGTTCCATTATCCTAGATGCTTTTTGATTTTTGTTACCTACATTCTTTGGCCCATATTATTTTAGGAATCGGATCCCAAGCATGAGATGATATAGTAGTACAGAAGGGTGGTTGTGTTCTTTTTAGTGGTTAATCAGGTATGAGGAGCCTCTGTAGATGCTTTTCTTAGTTAGGTTGTTGCTTGAGTTTAGTTAGCATGAGGGCTATTCCTAGTGGCTTGAGCATTTATTCAGGTTTCAATTAGGATGTGGTGTTGTTATTAGTTCTAGTTTCTCTAGTAGCTCAAATTGGATGTCTCAAAGTTGAGCAGTGGAAGTGTGGTTTAGTAGGTGGGGATATATGGTAAGAGGTGATTAGGGTTAGTGAAGTGTATATTTGTAGTTCCAGTTTCACGGTGTTTCTTACTATTTGAGGGTTGGAGAGCTTTCGAGGTCTTGTGGTAAGTATGTGTTTGCAAAGTATGGACTTCCATTAGAGAGAAGTAGGTTGAAAGGTAAGTACCCCTTTGGGTTAGGTAGGTGGTTGTATTTTGATCCTTCATGTGGTTCAGCAAACTTGGGTTCTAAAGGTTTGGTCTATGGGTAGTAAGCTAGCATTGGTGGTTAAAGTGATTCTTAAAGTGTCGCAGTTGGAGTAGATAATGGTAGTTATGTATTGGGGTTGGTTACTATGTAGATGGTAAGGTAGGTTTCAGCAGCTTATAGAGTTCCAATTAGTTGACTTTCTCTATTTAGAGAGGTTCAACATGTTTCCTGGTTATGGCTTGGTTCGGTGTGTGATACATCTTAGTTAGTTACATATTTGATTCTTGATTCATAATCATGGCAAGATGGATAGGAGGATGTAGCCGCCACCAGGAGTTGTCTAGCCAGTGTTGCTTAAGGTCCTCAACAGGTTTTGAGTTTTTAATAGTGTCACCTTGTTGGTCAAATGGTTTCTTGAACTTTTATCTCTTTGTGGTTTTGCATCTTTGCTTTATCTTTATCTTTTAGGTGACCTGGTTCATCTTGGTATGGTCTGGAAATGAAGTTGTAGTAAGTTTCCTTGTTGTGGTATTGCAGGTTAGCTGGGCCTAAAGGAGTTCCAATGGTGAAGGTTCTTTGTACACACGTTATCTGATCAATTAGGTTACCTGAGGCTTGATAAGGGGTATTCCATCCCAATACGCCCTTACCAATTGGATCATGCAGGTACTAATCCACCCTTGACTTTTGAGGATGAAAGTCCTTTTTAGTGGTGGATCTTGTAATGACCAACACAGTTATTTCCATGTTTTTTTTCCTTTTCTGTGTTTAGAGTCATCTGGTCATTTCCCCAAGTTACATATGACTTATTAGGAATAGTAGTTTGGTTCTCTGGCAGCTCAGTTGGTTGTTACCTTAGTTTTTTTTTTTGAAGGCTTTAACCTTGAAACAGTGGAACTTGAGAGTGAATTCTTAGTAAACATTCTTGAAATTGGATTCTAAAAATTCTATTATCTTAGGAATGTTGACTTTGGTCTAGTTGTACCTTTCGTTCATGTCTCGGGGAGTTCGCTATGAGTTTGAGGCTTTTTGTGGAAATTGAATTTAGTTGGAGTTCATTTTGGATCCTGGGATGGCTTTTGGTGATCAAAGAATCATATTGGAATTCTAATGCTTCCACCAGTTTCATAATGGTAATTTTGGTCTAGGTGACCATTAGTTCGCTCTCCGAGGTATCCGAGCTCATTTTGAGGATTTTGTGAAATGGTAGAAAATCAGCCCTTTTTAATCGGTTTGGTTTTGGGGGTATTTTTTACTAAAAAGACCTCTGATGGTCGTTTCATCTATTCCATTGAGTCCATTATATATTTTCCATGCAATATGCATATTTGGGACTCTATTTTTATTCCGAGCATTCTTTTAAAGTTTTGGAAATTTTTGTATATTGTTGAAGTTACAGACTAATGTATCGATCTTTTAACTAATAAATTAGTCATCTTTTATGTCATGATAAATCAGCAGGAACCAATTTATCGGTTCTTTGGACCGATAAATCGGTCACTGATGGGTCATTATATTGGCCAATTTCCAGTGTTTCCAAACATTTCCTCTCACGTTTTCCCTTCAAATTTCTTCAATCCTTGGGAGATTATTGAGTATTTCAAGGGTAAATTGTTGGTTATTATTGGTGAAGTGTTGGGGAGTGATTCTTCACTCCTTAATCTTTAATTGTAAAGTTTTTCTTTTCTTCTTCCTTGGAAGCTGTTGCTTGGATCTTTAATGATGATTTCAATTTTGAGCTAATTGTAGTATAATTTTGTGACTCTTAGCTAGGATAGTTATTAGTTGAGCTCAGGGTACGTTCTTGTTTGATTTATAGCATGATTGAACTTGATGTTTCCTAAGTTATGCAACAAATTTATTGTCCAATTTAGGACCTTCTAGAGGTCCAATTGAGCTCATTTTTAACTAAGGGTTCCTTGAGTTGAGGCCTTCATGCTGGTATTTTTAGTTTATTTTTTGGGCTGCGAGGCCCACAAGCCCCTTTTTAGGCCTTCTTTCTGACCTAGATTGCACTTGTCAATATGGGTATCATTCTTCATAGTTTGATCTTTGGATACTTAATTTGATAGTTTAAAGTGATTTTGATATGGTTTAGAGCATTGGACTGGTGACATGCACTTTTGAGGATTTTCGCCGCCACCCATGTAGGCTAGGTTTCATTTTCTCATAATGTGTGAGTATATGGTACTTATAGTGTGGCCGGATATTATGTGGGGTTGGGACTTAGAATTAATCACCCTTTTGCACAATGCTAGTTAAAATTATTATCCTATTATTGTTTTCCTCAGCCTAGTAATTGATCGGGTAGTTTTCTACTGGCTATTGTATGATCTCTGAGTCTTGTTATCTACTAGTTTCGACCTTGGTAATCTCTCTATGGTTGGGTTGTGACTGTGATCCTTGATCTTTTGTCCTGTGGGTGTGTTACCGGACATCTCAAGCCTTAGGTTTTCCTTGGTGGGGATGTGAGGTTATTGTTTAGGCCTCTATACGCTCATCATAAGCCATGGTATTTGATGGTACCTGTATTTCCTGTGAGTAGGGTGCAGGATAGAGTTGTGTTCCCTACTACATCTTATGTTGTTATTTGGTGTTCTCTAGTCGATCATGGTGTTACCTTATAGCACCGAGTCCTGTGAATACGTTTCTTGTGTGAACATGGAGGGTACCCTTCGTCCTGGTTAGGGAAGGTAGGTCTTGGACTATCTATGTAGAGCCTAGTCGAGTTGTTCTTCCTGGGTGGATTTAGGTTATGGTTAGTGGGACGTCCTGGTTGGTTTTTATGTTGTTTGTATTACAGATATATTTATTTGTGAGTATGCATTGGTTACTAGAGCACAAATGATACTGATTTGCGATGTGAGATAATCGGATGAACTAATAAATTGGAACTTGTTATTAAATGAATCTATATGGGTTTCTACTTGTATATGTATACTTTATGAAACCACTTGTGGGTCTACTTTCTCACACTATTATTACACCCTTTTCATACTATCATGTATACTGCTAGTAGTCACTTTGCTATGGTTGGTTCTAAGAATTGAGATTTTTGGTACTGAAATATGATTTTTCCTCGAGTGTGGCACAATATCAACATCCTGAGAGTTAAGAGTGTGGTATTGATACATGATTTGGTCTCGAGTACGGCATATCCTCGATAGTCTAGGAGTTGAAAGTGTGGTACTAATAGATGACTTGGCCTCTAGTGTGATACAATGTAAATTGCCTAAGAGTTGAGAGTGTGGCATGCGAGAGCTGTAAGAAAGTGCTCACATTATTCCACCACGGTCCTTCTCATTCTGAATCGGCTAGGATGCCGGAGGAGGGGTATATAGGGGAGGAGAGGTATATGGACATAGTCTCTCAATGGGTTCGGCCTGTTGATCTATGCACCAAAAGGGGAGCTTGCGGTGTTTTATTGTTACATTTATATTTCTGCACCCCCTTGCATTACATATATCCACGTTTATTTGTGCCTTTCGGACCTAATAGGGAGGCCATTTTGGGTTCTTAGATGTTTTGTTTGTTCTTACCTGTGGGATAATGCATCAGGTGGATTTTATTTTCCTAGGTAGTTATCTTATTTGTTCTACTGTTAGGATGGGGCATCAACAAATTTTATTTGATATCTTATACGCTTACCATATTATCTTGTTTTCAACTACTATATTAGTTGTTCTTGTCTTACCTTTGTGATTCCTTCGTAGTCCAAAATCTTATGTTAGCTTGTTACTACATTGGAGCTCCGGTATGTATCACGCTTCTATCGGCCTTTTCCTTATTTTATGTTTCCTTGTTTTTGTATTATATAGTTGATTCTGGTGTTTGGTCTTCTTTGTATATCTGGAAGCATTACCATTTTCTATGGGTTGTGGGCGGATAGCATGTTACATTATTATCTAGTCTTTTGTTATTTACGTTAGTTGACTATACTCTTACCATTATTGGGGTTCCCAGCACGACCAGGTTCATTTCCTTTACCTCTTAATTGATGATTATCTACTTTACTTGATGTTTAGACTACTCTTTATCCATACTTGTATTTACTTTTCTTATTATTTCCTTTCCTTTATCCTTATACTCATTATTGCTTTATGTGTATCGTATGCTCACCTGGTCGGCCTATGATGCTTACTGGGTACCTATTGTTATTGGTACTGATGCTACACTTATATACAGATTTTGTTGTGCAGGGATTGGTACGGGTTATTATTGTGAATGTGGTTCATGCATTAGCTTTTGAGGGCTTCGAGGATCATGGTAAGATCATGGCATTCGAGCTTCCCCTTCTCTATTCACAACTTCTACCTCTACTTCCAGTTGGAGACAATTATGCTTTTGTATTATATAGATATTTTGTACACTATTGTATTTAGATAACTTATGTACCACTGATACTAGGTCCTTGGGGATAGTTTTTTGGTTTATGTTCAGTTATTCCTTCCTTTTTTGCTCTTCGTGTGCTTTGTTTCTTATTGATTGGGTCTTGGGGTTTCATCTAGGCTTTTCTATTAGTGGGATTTGGTAAACTCCATCATGACCTGCTTTTTGGGTCGTGACAGCTAGTTAGTTTCATTCGAGAATGTTCACTAGTCGATATGAATTAATGAAGTTTAAAGAGAAAGATAATTATTTTATGGGAGAAATATTAGCACCAAGGATGGACAAATGAATATCCCAATACCCAAACCTACATATCATAACACAGGGATGATATTTATATCGATTTTGTCCTAGTGAGTGTGCCTTTGTAGAATAGTTGGATCCACTAGATGAAGTGGGGTTCACCCTTTGGCAAGGTATGGAGGCCCCTCTACATGGGGTAGTATGTAAACTTCATTTCTATGGCTTTGAGATGTGTCGGTTATAGAAACTCCCAAAGAGAAGATAAACTTGAATGTCTTGAAAGAAAGAAAGAGAAACAATGTTTTTAACTTAGTCTTTATCTTGTGTTAAAAACTGATAAGTTAAATTGTTTTGCTATTTTTATTTGATATATAAGTAGTTTAACTATTTTATTATAAATTGTTAAACTGATTAGTTGAGATACACCTAAAGATGATGTAATTTTTCATGCATTGCATAGCACTTATCATTTACTATTGTATAGCATGTTTTATACTTTCTCACGTACTCAGTGCATATTTTGTGTGCTGATTCTACTTTTGCCAACCGCCTAAATATTCAAGGTTGACATATTTGCACTCTTAGAAGACTAAAAGATTGGTGAGTCCTCACTTGATTCGAGGACCTAGTTGTGGAGTTCCTTTATTTATTTATTTACTTAGCTAGAGCTTTGAAATTAGCTTTATTTATTTATTATTTTTATTCATTAGAGACTAGCTAGTAAACTCTTGTGCTAGAATTTCAATATTTAGTTACTAGAGGGTTTTAGACTTAGATGTATTGGTTTTGAGACTTGATTTATCTAGTCTTTATTGAGACTATTAGTTGTCTCTTGTGAGGTTCCCATTAAACTGTTAATCTTATTGTTATTTCTTTAGCTAAGTGTCATGAGTAGAGATATGCATGATAATTGGTTCTTCTGAGGATGTTAAGGCAACTTAGTAGCTAAAGATGTCGGTCTAGCCTAGGGGGTGAGCTCGGGGCATGAAAATCTTGAAATCAGGGAATTAGGTTCATAGAGTCCTCGATTAAGTTTAAAAGTCAGCACTAGGTAAACTATCAGTTGTGGGTGTGACTGCAGCACATCCACGACTAAGAGGAAATAGAAAATTCAGTAAAGATTCCCTTTATTGATGTCTATTCTATGCTTTGGATTTTAACTCTAAGATATTTCCCCTTTCTTACTTGTGCTTTAAGTGTTTCAAATCATGCCTCTATGTCAATCAACTTTCCATGCTATGAATAAAAACCAATAGAATCAGTCTCCACCAGCCTTAGAGCCTTATCCATTACAGCCACCTACGGATATTACCACTGCAGAGTTAAGCAACATGATGCACATGATGGCTCATATAGTGATGGATAAGGCTCAGCAGCTAGTCAAGGTTTTATTGGTTTAGCCAGTTGCTCTTGATACTGGATTTATGAGGGTGAGGGAGTTCTTAAGGTAGAGTCCTATTTAGTTCCATAGTTCTAGGAATGTTGATGATCCAGAGACTTCATTGAGGAGGTTTGTCAGATTTGTGATATGATGAGAGTTCTTGATGTGGATAGGTTGACTTAGTAGCTTATCATATGAGGATGCTTTTAGGTAATAATGTGAATTTATAAGAAAAACAGGGGAGTTGGAGATGTACCTCCATCTTGGGATGGGTTTGAGAATGCATTTTTAGATGATTCTTTCTTTAGGATACTACAAAAAAGAGAGTTTCTAAGTTTCTGTGTTTGGAGCAGGGCTCCATGTTAGTTTATGTGTATAGCATAAAGTTCACTAAGTATTCTAGGTATGCTTTAGAGATGTTTGCTGAGATGCATACTAGGATGGATATGTTTGTTTCTGTTCTTGCTCCTCATCTAATTCAACAGGGAGGACAACTGTGTTGAGTACTAATATGGATATTGGTAGGCTGATGGTACATCTTGAGTAACTAGCAAAGGAAAAAGCTAAGTATAGAGAAAGCCACCAGAGTAAGAGGGCTAAGACTGGTCCTTCTTAGTACGTTCATCATAAGTCTAATGGGTTCAGATAGTAGCAGTAGTATAAGAATGGTGGGGGATCATTCCCTTCTTCACATAACTTCAGACCTCCAAAAAATAGTAGAAAAATTTGACTAGAAGTGGTGCTCACATGCGTGGAATATGTGGTAGGAACCACTCAGGTCTGAGTATTTTTGGGTTTAATAGATATTTTAGGTGTGTTTAAATTTGGTTATGGTGTTCGGGACTACCCGTCGAAGGGTTGCTATTCTTGTGGGTTGCTAGGACATAGACGGAGAGATTATCCCACAATTAGGAAGAGTGGTGCCAGACCACAGAATACTTCCCAACAGCGGCTCTAATAGCACGCCAGCCTCACTAGGGTGCTACTACTTCTACCAGTGGAGCCCAGTGCCAAAACTATTTATATGCTTTGGGTTCTTGTCAGGATCAGGAGTAGTCAGTTGGTGTTGTGATAGGTATGTTTAGAGTTTATGAGGTGGATGTATATGCATTTTTAACCCATATGTTTCTAGACAGTTTGGCATAGATCCTAATGTTTTATCTTAGACTTTTGTTGTTTCTACACCTATTGGTAATCTTGTTCTAGCTAAGAGAGTTTGTTGTAGTTTTCTTATTTTTGTTCTGGAGATGGTTGTTCCTGCTAATTTGCATGACTTAGACATGGTAGATTTTGATGTTATACTGGGAATGGATTGGATCCATTCATCTTATGTTATTATTGACTTTAGGTCTAGAGATATCCATTTCCAGTTTCCTGATAGACATGTCCTTGAGTGGGAGGGTAGTAGAGTTGTTTCTTAGGGTAGGTTTATTTCCTATATAAAAGATAGAAAGATGTTTGATAAGCAGTGTCTTTATCATTTGGTCAAATTTCAGGACTTTGAGTCCAAGACTCTAGATATCTAGTCTGTCCCTATAGTTCGAGAGTTTCTTGATGTGTTTTCTAAGGATTTACCTAGAGTCCCTCTGTATAGATAGAGAATTTATTATAGATCTTGTTTCAGTCACTCCTCCTAATTTTATTCCTCCATATATGATATCACCAACTTATCTTAGAGAAATAAAAGATCATTTAGAAGATCTTTTAGACAAGGGGTTTATCCATTGGAGTATGTATCCTTGGGGTTCTCGTGTCTTGTTTGTGCATAAAAAAGATGGTTCATTTTATATGTGAATTGATTACCCTCAGTTGAAAAAAGTCACAACCAATGATAAGTATCCCATTCCAAGGATTGATAACTTGTTTTATCAGCTGCAAGGTGCTAGCCACTTTTTAAATATTGATCTTCATTCCGGTTATCACCAGCTTAAGGTTAGAGAGGAAGATATTCCTAACATAACTTACGTCTCTTGGTTTGACTAATGCTCTTGCAGATGTCATTGACCACATGAATCGGGTTTTCAAGACCTACTTGAACTTGTTTGCGATTTTTTTCATTGATGATATTTTGTTTTATTACAGAACTGAGGAGGAGGATGAAAACCATCTTAGAGTTGTTCTTTAGAGGAGAGGCATTATATGAGAGGAGATACAGGTGTCTGATTGATTGGTTTGAGGTAGAAAAGGCAACTAAGGTATGTGAAGATATTGTTCATGATGCAATGCAACAAGTTCAGATTATCAGAGAGAGATTGAAGATAGCTCATAGTAGACATTAAAAGGTATACAGGTATGAGGAGAAGAGATTTAGAGTTTAATAAGTTTTATTAGGTGTTTCTAGAGGTGTATCATATGAAAGGAGTAATGAGGTTCAATAAGAAGGGTAATTGTGTCTGTGATATATCGGGCCATTTCAGATAGTGAGAAGGGTAGGAAATATCACCTATCAGTTGGATCTTCCAATAGAGTTAATAGTGGTTCAACTTATTTTTCATATGTCTTAGTTGAAAAAGTTCATGAGTGATCTGTCCTTGGTAATTCCAGTTGAGGATATCAACATCCAAGACTACTTAACCTATAAGGAGATCCCGATTAAAATTCTTGATAGGTAGGATGTATATTGAAAAAAAGATATAACATTCGTTAAGGTTCTTTAGAGGTACTGGTCAGTTGTGGGAGATACTTGGGAGGCAAAGGTAGACATGATGAGTAGATATCTACACCTATTTACTTCTAGTTCCAGTTATGTCTACGGTAATAGCCTCTCCATTCATCTGTCCCTTTGTATGTTCATTAGCATGTAACATGTAGTTGTAGCATTGTAGTAGTCAGCTGATGAGTTCATGATGGTTGAGGTCAGTTATGGTACATACATGATTAGTCAGCTAAGTTAGTAGCCTATTCATAGTTACTTTTGTTGAATCAATTCATAAAATATCTTGTTCATATCTGGTTCAGCAAATTAGTTTCCATCTTTTCCCCTTGTAGCCTTTATTCGAGGATGAAATGTTTTTAATGTACCACACTTGATTTCAGCTTCCAAACCTATTATGACACTTACAGAATGGAAAATTTTTTCCAAGGTTGTCACGAGTGTGGATAACAACTCATAGGTGCATACATAAATTCATATGTGCAATTGTGCTCTTATTTCCAGAAGATTATTTCTCAGCGCAGTTCCCACAATTCCACCTCACGAGTCGTGATATTGCATACCATGACCTATGGTATGGATTCGTAGAGTAGAGGGCACAAACTAGTATCCAAAGTTCTTACCACAACCCAAACCACAAATCATGGAGTGACACTCCCTGAGTCATGGAGTGGATTCGTGATCTGCTCTTGATAGTTTCCAGGTATATAAATAAAGGGTCATTCGGTAATTTCCTCAGCCCTTTTACCCAATCCCATTTCATTTTGGTATTGAAGAAAGGTAATATAAATACCCTAAACACTTTTATTCCCTTAATTATTCACCCAAGCAAATCAAAGTTAGGTTTCTTGTCAAACTTTTTTATCTAAGTTGAAAAATAGGCTAGGGTTTCTCCTTCAAAGTTCAAGAAAGATTCTCCAAGTTTGAGTTATATGGGTTATGAAAAAGGTTCCCTTGCATTCTTGTACCCGAGACATTCATGTATTTTCTTTCATGCTATATCATAGATTCTTAGGGTGAATCCCAAGTTGTTGATTCTAATGAAATTGTTTATTCTCATATACTCGTAATCATTATCATGATTTTGCATGAGTTCATGATATTATAACATGGAAATCAAAAGTTAATTATGTGAACTATAAATTTCCATAAATTTATTTAATCCCCAAAGTATAGTCAAGTTCATGAGTTTCAAGTCCCATATATGAAGTCTATGTATATTTATTCATGATGTTGGTGATAATACCATAAGTTGAGGTTAGGGTTCATGTTAGTCAGTTGTAAGGTCAAGAATGTGTTTTGTGATTCTTGTCAAGTTCTAAAGTAACAATTTCTAAATTTAGTTTATGAGTCAGTTATTTGAAAGAAAGTTCAAGTATGAGAATAAGAAAACAGTATGATAGAGAGAGTAATAAGTTCATGGTCCCTTTGATGGTCAAGACAGAAAAAATAAACTAGTAGTCAATTCATGGTCAATATTGGGAGTAGTCTTAGCACCGAAAGGGTTTAGGTAACATAACTCGAATCCCATTACCTGCAATGCCAAATGTAGGAATTTTTTTCACGACCAAAGAAATAGATATTAACTACAACATATCTATGTACAACCTGCCCAAAGCCTCATATCATTGGCATATGGAGCTACAAATCAGATTATCCAAAAGATATATATACATATACAGGCTCCAACAAAAGTATTAATACACAAGGCCTTGTATTTACAAAATAGAGCAAGCTACAACAACTAGAAGACACGATCAACTCCGACCCCAAAGCTCACTGTAGTCTCCATAGGAAAATAATATACTCAGCATGATTGTGTTGTCTCTAATTATCCATACTGATATTTGCGTCAAGAAAATAGTTCAGAAGTGCAATATGAGTACCAAAATACAAGTTCCCAATAGGCATCATAGGCACAATAAGCTAAAGTAAAGAACATGTAAAGTAAACACAAAGAATGTAAAACGTTTTATAAAAAAAAGTAAACAGTATCAAAAAAAAAAAAAATACTAAGCCCGAGCTAGGATCGGTGCAAAAGAAAAATATGAATCAAGAAAAAGGATCATATAAAATCTAAACAGGTAAGTCCACGTACTATTATAGCACAAAAATACCCAACTATTACATAAGGTCTAGAACCGAATCATAGAAATTGTACCTGGACTCTAACTGAGTATAAATAGTACCAAAGAACCTGAATACAGGTTAGATAACTAAGAATACATGGATTTTAATAAAGAACAAATATAACCCAAAAGGTTGCCCCATAAGACTATTGGGTGCAAACAGAAAGGAAAACATACAGAAGATACTTGAAACCCTACCCCACTGATAGGCACAACCAATACAAACAAGAACTCATCATGACTGGCCTTTTAAGCGTAACAAGAACAATTAAACTAATTGGATAAATGCACGGTAGTGAGAAAAGAAAAACCCAGGACATACTCGGTACGGGATACCATGCTTCATATCTATCACTTAATAGAGCCTGAGACTGCGCCTCAATATTTCCAAGGTGGGCTTGCATCATAAAATCAAGAGTAAGATCATGCCTCGCAATATGAAGTAGGCCCATGCATCACAATCAATTTATCCATGGACCGTGCCCCACACTACACAAAAGAGTATTCCACAATAGGTAAAACTCTTTCAATTTATACCTTGAAAATAACCCCATACTAATAGGTGGTCGTGGAATATACATACATATAGATGAGGGAAATGCTTTCATGTTTAAAGCTAGTAAAACTCTTAAGTTTTTAGTAACAAGACTGTATTCAATTTTCCATACCCTCGAGCCACACCCGTGCTCATAACATCACAACTCAATGCCTAATATTCATAACCGTAGCATAGATAAGCCTATAACACACTAGGATCTACCAAAATCAAACAAATAAGTACATCTATCACTCACAGGATCTCGACTTGTCATAACACAGCCACTAGGGTCCAAAACCATTCTCATTTAGGTTGGGATTCAACATACAACCTAAATCCCTCTATGTCCCTCCACGAGACACCCAAAAGTAGGTAAAATAGGCAAAAGAACAACACAAAATGGTATCCAACCTAACAATTATCCCACACAGCTAGCCGCACCACACATATGCCCTACAGTAGTCCATACTAAGAAAAAGGTAAGCCTAGCCTACTTGGACACCAATGTAAGTCCTCGAAACACAGAGAAAAGTTGGGACTGTAGCAAAATTTCCCTAAACAACTCAAAAATATCAAAAACAAAATCTATGGGTTAAGAGAAGAAAAATGAGACCCATATTGCCAGGTCCAATTTGCATCGAAAATCGAGCCTAAAAATGGGCCCAACGGCCTCGTATCCCAAAAGATAAAACAAAAATTATCAGGACGTAGGCCTCAACTCAAGAAACACGTGGTTAAAAAGTAAGCTCAATCAGGTACAAAATATCTCCTTAAAAGGCTAACAAAAGTTTTATATTAAGAGAATTAAAAAGTGATCAAAGTAATAAGTTTGCAAAACTCGCCCAAAACGAGAAGGAACTCATAAGAAGTGATTTCCCGCTGCTCCAAGTATACAATGCCCAACAAAAATTAAGAATTTACCACGATTTATCCAAGATACCCAAATTAGCCATTAAAGCATCATGCAGAAGCTTAAAGGGAAGCATATTGGAAGAAGTCTCACCTAAAATGATGACCGACTGAATAGAATTGGCAAAATACAACTCAATCTCAAAATGAAAGCCCAAGGACATTAACTAAAGGTCCAAATAGACAAAAATTGGCATTCTAATAAAAAATGAACCATCATAATCTGATAACTAGCGTGTTTAATAAGAATTCACTCTCAAGTTCCACTATTTCAAGGTTAAATCTTTAAAATAGGAAAACTGAGATAACAAGCTATAGAAATTCTAGGGAAAAAAACTAACAGTTTGAGGGAGTCATGAATTACTTGGATGAGCTAGTAAAAGCCTCTAGTCATATAAAGAGATGAAATACAAGTAAATGACCACGCGAGTCATTACAACATCTATCCCTAAAAATGATTTTCGTCGTTGAAAGTCAAGGAAAGAGCAGTAACTGAAGGATCAAATAGATTTTAATATTGGGCCCATATATCATGCTTTGTCTCCCAGGTAGCCTCTTAGACTAGTTGATGTGCCCAACAGACCTTTGCAACTGGGGTATATCTAGATCTGAGTTGCCTCACATCTCTATCTATAATGGACTTTGGCTTATCAACGTATGTCAATCAATCATATATTTGAATTGATTCCCAGAGAAGACCGTGGGATGGGTCATATATATACTGGTGATGCATAGACACACGGAATACCAGATGGACATCAGCTAACTCTAAAGGTAGAAAATTCTGTAGGCAATATCTCCAACCCTCTGAGTGATCTCATAAGGCCTAATAAACCTGGGGATAAGCTTAACCCACCTACTGAATCTCATCAGGCCCTTCATGGGTGACACCCAGGGTAAAACCCTATCATGCACACTAAACTCTAGTGGTCGAAGCCTATGATTTGTGTAGGACTTCTTCCTTCTCTGGGCGACCCAAGGTTGATCCCCCAAAACTTTGAACCTATCAACTATATGCAATCTGAACTATAGAGTGAAATCTCTCTACCACAAAATAAACAAGTAGGAAACCTGCAATGCCTAACATACAAGGCTTCAAATGGTTCAATCTGAATACTGGAGTGATAATTGTTATTTTATGAAAACTCCTCCAATTCAAAATGTATATACCAACTACACTAAAATTAAAGGCATTGTCTACATCATGTCCTACAGTAACTAAATATCCTCTCGGACCAACCATCGGTCTAGGGATGGAATGTTGTACTCAACACAACCTCTGTACCCATCTCTCTCTATACTGATCTCCAAAAAAAAGATGTAAACTATTGTGCCTCTATCAGATATAATAGAAACATGTACTCCATAAAGCCTAACCACCTGAAAAACATATAACTCAGCTAAGGCCTCAACATCCTAAGATAAATATGTCCACAGGAAATGAGCTAACTTGGTCAATTGATCCATGATGACCCAAGTACAATCATGATATCTAGATCTACAAGAAAGGCCAAAAACGAAATCCATAGTAATATTCTCCCACCACCACTCAGTAATAAGGAGTCTCTAAAGCTCACTATAGGGTCATCTATGCTCAAAATTCACCTACTGAATGTTCAAACACCAAGACACAAAAAAATCTATCACTCTCTTTAGATTGCCCACTAATAATGCTACCTTAAATCACTGTAGATCCTTGAAGTAAAAAGATGGATAGAGTATCTGGAGCAATGAGAAAAATATGTATCCATGGTTAGACTGTTTGGTGGTTTTGAGGATAGGAATTATGGATGAATTAAATAAATATATGAAAAGATTGTACATCAGATATTTTAAGGCGTTCAAATTATTTTATGGGTTCAAGTAGAGGATTCAAGGTCCTAGAACCATCATTTGGTTAGTAACATGTGAGAAATATGGGAGAAGAAGACAAAATATATGTATTTCCTTGTTTTGAGTTAAAGATTCATGTAGGTTTCAGCCTTCACATCCAAAAAGTAAAAAGTCAAAGTGAGGTGGTTCAACATTGACCTTTATGATGAGTTACATAGATATTTAGTAATGAGTAAAATGTATATGCTTATAGTATGATAAATTTATTGAACAATTTGAGAATTTCTCTAAGATTTGGCATGCGTATTTTACTATTCGAGTGATGATTGAAGCATGTCATTTGAACATTGTGATGGACTTGACATTGATTTCAAATTCAATAGCTTGAGCATGATGAGAAGTACTATCAGTAGCATCATTGATATAATTATTTTTTAGTAACGCCAGTTTCCAACATACAAGAAGTGAAATTAAAGAAATAGATATCTTACATTGGGAAGAGTAGAAGAGTCTGATTTTTAGTTGTAGAGAGTGGAAATGAGTTTTATAAGTATTCTTGGTACTAATGATAGATTTAAAAAGTATGAGTGAAGGATCAGTGATGTCACGATATTCCTCCAGTTAGGTTTGATGTAGAGACGTTTGACACAACTATTATGGATAGGGTTTTGGGTTGCCTTGACTTATTTTTTGTAAGGATCCAGGATTTACTATCTCCCCTGTATATGTGTACTTTTATTTCTCCCCTATTATGAAATTTAGCTTCTTTTTTTAGTTATTTCTTTAATGGTGGGTTTTAGGTACTAATATTATGTTAATCCTCCTTTGGGTTGTAGTATGTGAGTAGACTTGACCTTCATATGGGTTTTTTGAGTGAGGATCTTGTGGTGTCATAATATTTTGGTAACATTGCCTTCAGGATTCCGTTAATGGACTATGATGACTGTGTTCAATTTTTAAAGATCAAGTGTAGCTAGTATTATATTTATGATCAAATTAGGCATTGATTAGGGAGAGGATTCGAAGGTTATGGAAGTCAAATAACCAGATGATTTTGGTATTGGGAACTAGAAGGGAAGTGTTATGAGTGAATTAAAAAAGGATTTAGCATTTATAGTGAAGGAGTGACATTACAAATGGGATATTTTCTTGGAAGTACTTGTTTGTTTCTTCTATTGGGATCCTAGAGATGATCTTTATGAGATTTTGGATAATTTCCTAAGGGCATATGTGTATTGAGACTAGTAGGCATTATGGGGTAGGATTCACTACCTTCTCTGATATTGGATTGCTCAGGCCGTAAAGGCCTCCTTGTTGGTTGAGTTTGTCCTACAAGTTAAGACTCTTTAGTATTGCTTTTATGTAGGAACCCTGTAATCTACTTGTTACATTCTTGCTAAGAAGCAGAGGCAGTGTCAGATATCTTAGTTTCACCATTAGTTCTATTGGTACTCATTAATGGTATTGTATGCATGATTTTTAGTCGTTTTGACATTTTTTGATTCCGGGATAGTTTACTTGTTGAGTTGTTTATGTAGTTTCTCTTGGGATTATGGTTTCCTGCAGGGTTTTTCTATTGATTAGAATTGTTCTTAGTACTTGTAGTTAATTCATAGTGGTGGGTCGATTACTTTGATCCTTTGGGTTGCCTTGGAAAGGCTTGATGTGTGGAATGATCTATTGGCGATGAATCATGATCAAAGATATTGTTGCTTTCAAGCATTGCCCAATTTCTTCTATGTTTGGTGGATTCCACTCTTTTGTGGTGGTAGGAAACACAAGGTGTGTTGGTCGCTTCTCTCAGTGTTTGACATTTCATCGGTGCATCATTAACTTATTTTATATCTATTGGGTGTGGTTCTACTTTCCTCTCTATGTTGGTATACTCCATACCATTTTTAATATGATGGCCAATCTTTCTTTCGTTTGTAGTTGTGTTACTACTTAATGCGTTGATTCTTAGTGGTGGATCAGGCTAACTGATCCTATGATATGATGTTGTTGAGGTTTAGTGATTGAGATGTCTTGACTATTTCTGGTATGGCATATTTGATATGGTAGTGATATGTTATATGACTTTATTATTTCAGTGAAGGGTTATTGTAGGGACATGTATTGGTATTGATGGTTTTGTAAGATTAATATTAGAGTGAGGCTTCTAGCATCATGTTTTGGTTAATGGCTATACTAGTTTCAGGGTGTTTTTATACTTTGAAAAATGGTTTAGTTTACTCCATTGTCTTTTGGTGTTTGGGACAAAGAGTATCTCTAGTGCGACACTCAGTGTTAAAAAGTTGCTATGGAAGTTTTTGATTGTGCATCAATTGTCGTTTGACCTTTTTTTTAGTAAGGTGTTTAGTTATGGTGATGACACATAATTTTGTGGAGTTCTCGTTTCTATGGTTAGAAGGGATGTTATTTTATCAATGGGATTTTGTAATGACCCGAGACTACCTTTGGATGTTACACAGTGCTAAGTACCCATAAGTGAGCTTCAAGCAATCCCTTGGTACCTGCACCTATTCATACCCATAACATATAGCGGAAGCATTCTAAATAAGCAAGAAAAACTGATAAGGTATAATAAAGAAGTGGTTGAGTCTATATAATACCATGAGTAAGTATTGAAATTGGCAAACATAAGCAGTACTAACACTGAATCTATGTCCAAAAACGTCAATAAGGACTAGCACGAGCTATTGGAACAATTCCCCAATTATCTCTCAACATGATAAAATAAAAGGGCATAAAGTAAGTGAAGATGTCCTAGTCTGAGGCCTGTGAGGACTTATCAAGATGTCTCAAATGTAAGCTTTACTAATCACGAGGATAAACTAGAAAATTGATATCTGCATAATGAAAACATTTATCCAAAATGAGCTCGTATAATGAATATACTAGTACGAGATTTTATGTATAAAACATGATAAAATATCATAAAGTTGTAGGGTAAATAATGTAACAACCCAAACAGTTTAGTAAGCTGAAAAGTACAAACCTTGTTTATTTTTTCTGAAACCATAAATACTAATTATGTCATCTTAGATTAATGCATTGAGTTTAATCTAAAAATCATAGTCATTAAATTAGGAGTTTCTCTTAACTGACAGAAACTAGGCTATGAGCTATGTAGAGTTCGATGTCTTGAACCCACACCAAAAAAGGTCAGTGTCTTGTAACCCACACCGGCAAAGGGTTCTCTCTAACTTGGCATAGTTAGAACTCATGAAATTTTAGCTAAGGATCATTAAATATTATAAGCATAATGAACCTAGCCTAGCAACATAATTTCAGACTAACTACATCCTTACTGATGGGATGATTTAATCCTCTTGGTGCTAAATAATCCTCCCAAAAATACATGTGTTTATATTCTTATAAAGGTTCTTATAAATCGAGATGGATGGATGCTCGACACATAAACATAATTGAGCTACAGCTCATTGATTTTTCTTTTCATGTTCTTTTTATGCTAATTTTCATAAAGCTTGATATGTTCATATCGAAATTCATGTAAAGGCATGAAATATGTTTTCACTCATTGTAGACATGCTAAATCATGGTTTTCTTGTAATGAATATCATAAAAAGTTAAAGCATGCTTGATATTAAAAATTCATGTATAGCATGTGGAAATCATGATAAATTAAGTAAACATGCTACTTAAGTATATTTCATGTAAAAGGTAATTTAAGTCATAAAGGATGTAAATCTTGCTTAAATGAAAGAATGGATCAATATAATTTAAGATTCATAAACTTTGGTTTTTGAACCCTAGATTGAAGAAATCACAAATCTTTATAAAACTGAGATTTTTGGGCATGAGAGTGAAAAAGGCCTAATTGAATATCACCATAACTGTATTGGAGTGAAGTCCCTACGTGAATTCTTGAAGGAGATTGAAGCTTTAAACCCTAGGTTGAATGAAGAACTACATTACTCTTTCTTTCTTTCTTCTTTTGCTCTTTTTGTTTTTTAATTATAGGATAGGTGATGTGTGGTGAAATTACACTTTATTAACACCTATTTTGTTATGAAATTAACGGTCTTAGTATGAAAAATAATCTCACTAATGGGATAAATTGATGTTCTATTTGTCTTATTCAGTGACAATGAAAAATAACTGCATAATAATCAATTAGGGTTAAAGATGGAACAAACAGAGGCTACTGGACATAGGTAGAAAGGTACTCTTGGAGATTGCGATAAAAGGAGATGTGATCACATATAAGAAGAATTCAAGGGTCAAATACTCTTCGCGGTCTTGAAGATCTTGAACTCAATCGCAATATGTCACTAGATAAGGCTACATGATCGTGATGGTTAAGTGATGCAATCAGGATGACAGGATATGCAATGCCTCATGATCGTAGAAGGATATTACACAATCGTATAGTATATTAGTGCCAGATGACTGGACAATTCTAGACTTTCGCGTAAGTGAGCCAATTCCTCATATAAACCTGAAATGGTCATTTGTAAATTATTATTGGACAGATCTTTGGCAGCCTTTGGGTAAAAGCACAACAAATGGAAGCTTGGAACAAATCATCTACACCTAGGGTTAGAGATTTGGATCTTGGAATAGCAATATTCTTTGCTCATCTCTTATTCCCTAGCTTTTGTTGTTCATTCTTAATGTGTAGACTTCTATTCATGTTTAATATTGTTTTCGTAATAGATGCAATATTGATTTGGATTTAAGATTTTAATATTATCATATGCTTTAGTTTAACTATTCTACCATCAATTTGATGAATGCTCTAGTCCTTGCATCTCCAGGAGCGTATGCAAATAGAATATCTACATAATGACTGATTTTCGGTAGTTGCGAACACTAGAATTTGACTAGTTTTAACTAGGACTAAATATGTGGTTGGAATTAGGATTTAATATTATGATAATAAATTCGGTACATTAAACCTCATCTAATTGTTGTTGTTGTAGCAAGAGTAATCATCTTGAGTTACCACGATAAGGATAACACACTTATATTTCACAGCACTAACCCGTTGTGAAAGATATTTATCTAGGATTAAAGGTTGATAAACACTTTGATAAATAGGGTTGCCTTTATACGTAAATTTGCACTTTGGAAGAATTGTAAGACTATAACTGCTTATAATCTAATAACTACCATGGATTATTGATGATAAAAAAATTCCCTAGTTTGGTTACTTTTTATCTTTGCATTGTGAAGTCATTGGTCAAAAGTTGCCCATAATTTATGCGTGATACCTTTTATTCTATCCTTATCCCCCTATAGAGTTTCATCCGTTCAAGGTATAGTTGTGGAACTTTAGTTTCCGTCCTTACTTGATTGCCTTGCATATTGCTCCCTATGGGATCGACCTTGGCAACATCCACATACACTTTTTATTGATTTTGATGTGTAATTTTGAGCGTTATCAAATTTTGTCATCGTTGCAATAGAGAAATTTGGCGTATTGATTTAATATGGAAATTAAGGTGTAACTTCTTTAATTTGAACTTGTGAATATTTTTCTATATTTTCTTGTTTATTGTTTCTTGTTTTAGATAGATTTTTTGTTATTTGGTTACTATGGCATCTCCGTTCAAGAGTATGTTTGGTGGTTGCTAACTCTATTATCCAAGCTCTTAATGTGTAGACTCATGACATTACCCATGTCACCAGAAGCAATAGTTGAGGAAATGCTCTAGGTACTTGAGTCTTTTATACATGTTTGTGAATGCACGTTACCAGTTATAGAAGACTTCTTGACTAGGGATTTGGAATTATACAAAAGGATAGAGCAACTTGAATCTGACACCTTCACTTTGGAAGATGACTTGAATTTACATATCGAGACATATGACATGTTCTACCGAAGGATGGGAAGTATTGATTTTGGGTTGTTATCCATGGAGGATGAAGTATCGGTTGAATTAGAAGAGACAATGGAGCCTTGCAATCCATTCAACCCAAATATTGCTTTGGAGGACGCCGAATTTATAAGATGAACCTAGAAGTATGCAAAAGAGTGGAACAAAGTAAGATTGAAACTCTAGTTCCTTCGGGGGGTGAGTTTTCTACTCA
>JBDJHY010102905.1:0-13741 GCA_039654485.1 Withania somnifera
TATACAAGTTATATAACCATTTATACTATATTGGTACATCTGTATACACTAATTATACAATATCAATATATTACCTATACACTATGTAGCTATATATATATATATATATATACACACAATATGTATCCACGTTTATAAATTATTTATAAAATATCTATACACGTTCATACATCTTTTTACACAATATGATACATAACATATACCCTACGTATACATGTGGCTATATTTTTCTATATTGTTTGTATATCTTGTACATTTTTTGGCTTTTTTATTTAATATAAAACATGTCATGTTTTTTATGAACTTGTAACTTTTTTATACTGAAAAAAAATTAATTTAGATGTTGAATTACTTCCCTCTGTACCAAAGAGTTAATGATAATATTGTTACTCGCGGAGTCAAATAGCTTTTCTTTTCATTTCTGCAGTACTTTATGCACTTGTCTTTTAAATATTTACTAATTATGTTTTTTATTTTATGAGAGTAAAAAGGCCAATATCGAGTTCATACACGTCACTACAAAGAAAACCGATATATTGTTTGTGATGGTGTAGCTTGTTACGATTTCAGCACAAACTCGAGCATCGAATATATGTTGTGGTGAAAGAATAAAATTGTCACAAATCAATCACATTTTTAATAGGTTTAGGGCTACATATCGGTCGATTCAGTTCAATTTTAAAGTTTACAGATTTGACTTATTGGTTATCGATTTATAGACATGTCAAACCATTATAGAACCGTTAAAGTATCAGTTTATCGATTATTATTTTATCGGTTATCATCATTTTCAGTTCAGTACTTCAGTTATATCGAGTTATTCATTAACATTTCAATTAGTTAAAGACAACTTAACATTAATGATTTCGCTATTGAAAAACTAACATAAAAACTTGAAAGGGACAAACATAGAGCTCAAAACAAAACACAAACTTTCTTTTTTCTTAAAGTAAAAAAATATAGAAACAATGTTTTGAAGAATCAATAAAATCTTGAAGTCCAAGAGACCGAGAAATTGTGATTGTAAAGTGAGCACAACTTCTGAGAAAACTGAAAAATAGAGAAATTCTACCGAAAACGAGAACTGAGAAATAATAATGAATAGAACCCTTAAAGTATAAACCTCAACTTCTTGACTCTTAACTCAACTAGTGAGAGGGTAAAAGTGTAATTAATCAAAGTACTTATCGAATATCAGATAAGAAATTTGGTCAAACCGAGACCCGATCTGATAACCCAATAATAGTAGTATAGTAAACCGATAATCGAACCGATAAACCAATAACCCGAATCAATAACTCAATGACCAAATTCTTGGTTCAATTTATTAGTTTTGATTCGATTTTGAACAGCCCTAAATAAGTTCGTTTATCCGTAATAAATTGTTCCGTTTCAAATTTGTGTTCTTGTTTGGTAATAGCTTTATTGAGTATCGATTTTCATGTTCCAAATTTCACTCTACTTTTTTTTTTCAACATATGAGTATAATTTTACAAATAACTTTTACATGTAAAACATAAACACAAACACTGATTCACAGACATTTTCTTTTTGAACGTGGCAAGAAGTATACAAACTCCATACTATACAGCACCAGTCCAGTCCTTTATGTTTGTAAGTTGTAACAATCAGAGGTGGAGTTACGTGAGTGAAAGGGAATTCATTTGAATTATCTTTAACAAAAATTTATATTCTATATTTATGAATTTAAATTATTTTTCACATTAAATCTTTTTGACTTATTGGTCTGCTTTTCTAACAGTCAATTTTCAGTGCAAATATATACACATGTGGATGGGAGAATGTTGCAAGGGCTGTTATCCCCTCAGATTGACATAAAAAAGAATCACTTTTGTCAAAACATTGCTTGATTTCGTCTTTCTGTTGCAAAATTCTATAGATGCTCTTAGCATTTCTAGTAAAATCGGGAGCTTTCTGAAGGGACGGACGTACTGTTTACAACATGAATTCAGTAATATTAGATTCAAATTTTATATATCCTTAAGAAAATTATTTAATATATATAAATTATAAATTTAATTATATTAAAAGGTTAAAAAAAAATTTTAAAAAGGCAGCCTAGTGTACTAAGCTTCCGATATATGCGGGGTCCGGAGAAGAATCTAACCACAAGGGTTTGTTGTACGTAACTTTACATTGCATTTTTGTCAGCTACTTTTGTTGCTCATCAATATACTCGAGATATCTTGTTAAAATGCCGCTCTCCAAACTTAATTGGTAAAAGGCCACTTATTTTTTTTTTTTGAAGGATTAGAGCTTGAAAAATAGAAAAAAGGTGGGGTATGAGTAGAATCAACGGAGGTCTTTTACAATTTTTACAAGTTTTTTTTGCAAGGCTTAAGTATTTAAAAAAAAATACATTTGGATCCCCAACAATTTCAATAAATACACTAATTTCCTCTTCTCTCTCCTCTTCCATTCAAATTTTATATTTTGAAAATGCTCCATGACTTCTTAATGCTTTATCTTCGTCCTCAGGTGGTTATTTTCATGATTGTCATTTCTAGGTAAGTTCTTTTGTAATTTCAAATATTTTTAATTTTATATTGGTATTTTTGATAATTTCAGGATTTCAATTTCATAGAATTCGTATTTTCTTAAAAAAACTTTTATTTTTTTGTTGTTTTTTAATTGAATGCTTTGTTATTTCTGGTTACTTGCTTCATTCAATTACGTTTTTTGATGTTTATGTTGATCCATATTCATAGTTTTTAAGATTTGTTGTTGTTTTTATTTATCTATTTTTATAGTTTATTACCAGATCAGTGATCGCTATTACTTGTTCTGTATCGTTGTTGTTTGACGTTACTAGTTTATTATTTGTGGACAAATAAAAAAATAATAAAAAGAAGAGGAGATCATCAGAGATGATTTGCATCCTCTCCACCATGACCTAGAGAAAATGATTTATTCGTATATGCATTTTCATGATCATCAACAAGCCTTCAAAACAACCCATTAAGGTCATTTCGAAGACGAATGAGGTTTTGCATGGGTGATTGTTGGTGGAGATAGTGGTAGTTGATTCTTGGGAGTACTGACGCTTGTTCTTCTCTCACCATTGTTGGATTCAATTTTGAAATTTGGTTTCTGTACTTGATTGTAAAAGACACAAAAGAGTTTTTGATATATAGACCAAATAAGCGAGTGAGTATGGAATCTTTGGCCATCCAATAATGACCATGTAAAAATGATATTTGTGTATTATAGGCATTTTAAACAGTGCATTGTTTAATTAGATGGATGTGTAGCGTATTGAATTTATCATCATTTCATATCCTCAATTTTGTTAAATAAGGGTTTTGATCATTGATTTTAGACTATAGTTGTATCTGACGATATATTATATCATCACTAAACAATACTAGTGATAGATGTTTGACTTTAAACAGCAAAAAATCTGATAAATTTGCACAAATCTTACTTATTTCATGTAATTAAAAAAATCATGAAGTTTTAGTTTATAATTGGCTACGTACAAGCTAACCTAAATCATAAAGCTAGTATAACATATATTATTGAAATCGAAAAATTATATAGCAGTATAATCTATAAGAGAATATAGGTTGACACTGACTTTTAAAATAAGGAGTAATAAAATAATATTTTAAATTTATACAGGCCTGACCATCCTCAAATCCCTAAACCCCAAATCCAAACCCTAAACTCAGACCATAAACCCCAAACTCTAAATCCTAAGCCCTAAAATAAGTATATACTACATTGACCAGTTATTAATAATTAAAAGCCTTGTTTTATAATAGACAATATGAATTCTATAATACACTGATGATAAATACAGATTAAGGTAGACATATTAAGCTAAAAAGATAATAAAAAGTATAAAAATAAAATAAAATAAAATAAAATAGGTGACTTGTCACTATTTAAATAATATAACACCACTTTGTTATATCGTATGTAAATTTCTATCAAGTGGTGAAATGATAAAAAGTATTAAAACAAGCAATGATCCTTAAATCATCAATACTTAGTTATAATAAATACATTAATTAAAATAGGACACTCGCCATCATTTAAATAATTTTGAACCACTTTGATATATCATATGACAGATCCTATTAAATGAACACATGATTCAGAGGATGGTTGAGAATCATTAGTATTTCTTAAAGCAATACTGTATAATAAGTATGAGAACAAATAATGATTCTCATAACACAACCTTGATATAAAAATGTCCTTTGTACCATCATTACTTGTCCTTAAACTCTTTGAGTCATGCTTCTAGCACTTGATCAGACTCTCGTATAATGTATCAAAGTATTACTATAATATTTTAATGACACAAAGTATTTAAATTTATTTATTTATTTATTTATTTATTGCATTTTTAGCTAAGCATTTGCGATCTAGGGACTCTAAATTGATGAAGGGAGAAGCAATTGTTTTGGCAGTATGAAAAGAGTGAATTCCAAAAGTATGAAGAGGGTGAATATCTGGAAAACAGCCTTGAAAGTTTAAACCGTAATTTCATTATTTTTGTAGAGAATTTTTTGAATAAAACTTTTATGTTTTGTAAATATAAAAATATAATTTGTATCCTTTTAAATTTTGACACATGGCACAAAGAATGCTGACACTTGGCTGCATAACAGGCTTCTGCCCCTACTTTAATAAATATAAATATAAATACATAGATAGATAGATAGAAAAAGGGATGAAGTACATAAATGATCCCCATAGGGGCTAGTCTAGATATTTGGTTCACCTAAAAAAGTCTTATATGTAATTAACATTCCTTCCTTTTTATGCATAACTATATTTTTACCCCTCTATGTTTCAAATATTTATAAAAACAACTCTCCATACTTATAGGGTGTGTCCAGCATGAAGGAAAACATTTTATAGAAAATATTTTTGTATTTTCTCATGTTCGTTTGGCTAAAGATTTTGAAAAATATTTTTCCTAGAAAAACAACTTTCTCCAAAATATGAAAAATGACTTCCTTAATCAAAGTAGGAAAAAAATTGCAAAGTTAATACGAATCTCAAAATCCCCCACTCCAACCTTTATCCTTCCCCCTCCACCCGTATTCCCCAAAAAAAGAATTATTATTCGCCTCGTAACCCCGATCCCACCTCTCCCCATATCATGACCTAATTTCTCAGGTCATGAGGACACATATATCCCACCATAAGAGAACCACCCAACAAGCATACAAGACATGCAAATAAACTAAATGCGAAAGATATGATATAAGTAAAGGAAAGGTATAAGCGGAAGTCTATGATCAATCAACAACAATCTCAAAATCTGATATCTAGTACAAGAGCCACCAAATAAAGAGTACAATGTCTTAAACAAAAATATAATATTTGTCTCAGAAGTCAATAACAGAAAAAGATATAAAGAAAGGTAAAAGATATGCTACGAACTTCAGAAGCCATCATCTACCTGAACAACAAAACCACATCAAGAATCCTGGATCAGTGTGACTTATACTCAGATATGCACCTGAAGACGCAAAAGTGTAGAATGAATATAAAGCAACAGGCACCCATTAACATCATAGGACGACCATGGATATATAAGAAATAAAAGCAATGAGTAAACAAATAAGGAATGCAAGTCACTGAGATCAATAATTAGAACAAGTAGAGAAAATAGCTAACAGGTATGACAAATAAATATCCTAAGCAACTAGCCACCAAGAAAGAAGATTGACATACAACAAGGAAAAAAATACCCGAATCCATGCGCAAATATCAAGAAAAACTACTAAGTAACAAATATGTCGGTATATCGGTAACCTCAAAATAACAGAAAAGAGAAAAATGGCTAACAATAACAAGTATATAAATAAGGGAAACATGATAGGGAGTCTAGCAGATATAATTCTATCTCACAACATCTTTTCTTCAATTAGTGCGATCGCGCCTCATTGCGGTCATCTATATAAACAGTAATACCTTATTATTTCACTCATTTGCTTTATTTACCTTTCACTCATCTCTCTCTCTAAGCCGAATTTCTATCAAATTTTCATAGAATTGGTACAAGGGAGATCTTGGAAAATTAATCTCGTCTCTCCACCTTCGGTAAGTGTTCCTTTCCCCTATTTTAGCTCCATAACCATGGTGGATTTCCCCCATTGTTTTCTTTAATTGAATTTTGATAATTTCTCTAATTTCTAACTGGTTTGTTGGTTCTTTTTGGGTGCATTGGACCTAATAATACACCGTGTTCAAGTTGTATTCAAATTTCGGCGCATTTCTCCCCGTTTTAGCTTTATGGATTTTGCAATATTTTGCACCTTTTGATTAATTCTTGCCCAAGAAGTTGAGGCCCTTCCCTCGCTCGTCTTGTGCTTATGTTTGGGGTATAGGTTCCTGGTGATGTCGGGATCCTCGTGGCGAAGTTTGTTTTTAAGTTCGGCAAATGGGTCTCGCGAGCCCGTTTTAGGCCCAATTTTCAGCCAGTCCAAATTTAATACCATCAGTACAATTAGACTTGTATTGATTCCTGGGTTCATATTTCATCAATTTCAGAGCCGTTAGAGGTCATTTTATATCAGTCGGGCTAATATTTAGAGGTTGCAGCGTACTAGTCGTCTGATGAAAGGTACGCTCTGTGGGGCTTTCTCTGGGTGTATAACTTACATAATTGTACTGAATAGAATCTTTGGGTTGGGTCTTATGGGTTGTTACCGTGTACTTAGACCTTTTCTTATCTAACTTTTCGTTCTTTTCTCTAATTGACTTTCGGTGTAATACGACGCCCTTGACCTAGTACTAGCCTCGCGGTGACTATAGGTGACTCTGAAAGTAGTAGAATGCTATTGTGCGGGTTGATTTTTTGTGCAATTGGATTTGGGCAAGTGCATTGTGATACTAGTTGTAGCTTAGTTGAGCCTATGTAGGGCATATGTTAGCTACAGATATTGTTGTGTTGTTGCATTCATACTACGAGTGAGCCGGGGGCTCCGTTCTAAGAGTGCATTTGGGGTTGGGGCATGTCTCACCATTTACTGTACGGTTATTGAGTCGTGGAGGCTGGTTTCTTATAAGGAGAATAAAATGGATAATTTGTAATAAAATGTAACTTTCTGATAATAATATAAGTTAATTGATTTTTTACTTGCTTTTGACTTGGTTGCGTGCCAAGCACCCAGAACTACCTATTTTCCCTAATTTAGACCGGTCTCACACCCTGACACTAGTACTATCACTTACTACCTATGCTGAGACTTGATTCCGACTTCGCTCGGTAATGAGTACAGCCGCTGGCAGTTGAGTTCGTCTTTACGCTACAGTGAATATAGATTTTCTATACTCATCACACTTATTGATTTGAGGACCTTGATGATACTACTATATTGAGGTGCGGGGCGCCCTGAGTTGCCGAGTTTACGGTATGATGAGACTATTATACTGAGATATTGTATGCAAGATTATGAGACTCCCCAAAACTCTGTGATATTGGGATATGAGATTACTTTGACGTTAGATTTTTGTACGTGGTGGACGTACCTCCATGAACCCTGCCTATGATCTGTGTGCGACTAGAGGAGGGGTATAGGTTGAAGTAGGTATATACGGGGATTAGCCCTTTCATGGGTCCTTCTTATCGGGCCTACAGGTACTGGGGAGGAACGTACATAGGAACTGTGACATTGTGTGGCAGTGTTACTTTTGTGCACTTGATTGCTTCAGTATACCCCCGATAGTATGGGATGCTGATGGGTGAGCATGACTTCCGTGTACGTTGCCATTCTTATGGGGTCTTGGCCATGCTAATTTACTTACTGTGTTTCTTTATTAACTGTTTAAGCTAGTGATAGTCCTTAATTTTGGACCTTCTTACTATTTGAGATTTATTGTGTTGTGCTACTTGCTTTATCATCCCCTTCATACCTTGAGGTTATCTGTATACCAATCATGTCCCTTATTACCTGCATTATCTATTCTATCCTTATTGCCTGCATTATCTATTCTATCTGCTATTACTATTATTATTTTTGTATTGCCGCAAGGCCCCTAGGTACTTTCTTTCCTTCTTACATGAGATCCTATTCTATTTCTTAGCTAGAGATGACTTGCTCTATTTGTCTCTATGCTCCCTGTCTATGTAGCTAGCTTTCCGTGTCATATTACTTGCTTCTGTGACCTTACTTTCTTGCATTCTTGTTATTTATTATTTTTATGTTTGTTATATGCCTAGTGGGTCGTCGAAGCCTACTGAGTACCGGTTGCTTCGGCAAATTATACTCATACTGTACTTGTGTTTTCTTGGTGCAGATTTGAGTACTAGCGCCCGACGTTGATTTGCGGTCAGTCGTTCGTGATTCCTTGCTGTTGATTTTAAAGATACAGGGTGAACTTTGCGCATTTAGTGTCCTTCTTCAACTTGTATTTTATCTCTTTCGTGTTTTCTGAGATAGGTTTGTATTATTGACTTATACAATACTCGATACTTGTAGCCCTGTATAAACACTGATACCAGGTTTTGGAGATTTTTTTAATTCTGTTTATATTATTTCCACTTCTCTGGTTTTATCTATTTCTTCTTTAGTTTATTTTCTTGTATTTGTATGTTTTGTTATTAGTATAGTAGCCCTCCGCTTCGTCTTCGGGCTACAGGGTTAGTTCTCCAACCGGTTGGATAGTAGGTGCCATCATGATCCGAAAAATTGCATCGTGGCAGCCTCTATAATATCGAGAGAAAGAAACAAGTAAGGCTCACCCGTTGGCCTGCCATATGACCAAAAGGTACATACAAGAAAACAATTACAGAATGTAACACAAACATGAATGCAACTAGTGCTAGTATGAATGAAATATATTTATGTATGTTCCCCTCGGATACTTGATGTATGGCAGGTAGAATACCCGTGGAAGGACTTTACCATATACCCAAAATCATATTATATATCCGTCCCTTGGTCATGTGCATGCAATTCACTGTGTCGACAGGGTTCATGGAGGGCTCCCTACATATTATCTCAGTAATCATCTGAATTTGAACTGCAATCTCACAATATCAATGCATGAATGAGTACCCAGGCTTCCTTAGGTCTAAATAACTAAAGTCTCAAAATAAATGCTCAGGCTTCCCCAAGACTAAATTTGATTTAAATCATCAATGAAGGTTGCTCGGGTGTCACTGAGACCAAGTAAGTGTAGAAATTCAATGTCTAGCGCTCGGGCTTCACCGAGTCTAGTAATATCTTAAAATAGTGATTATATTAATGTTATCTCATTTATCATCAAAATTGGTAAAACATCTCAAAAATGTTTATATTAATCTCATAATACAGAAAACAGGCCTAGAAGACCATGCAAGGTTTAAAAATCATTGACATCGAGCCCTTGACCATAATATAGTAGAAACTAATGCATAAAAGTAAGTCTGCAGGATGATATGCTCAACCACAAACATTATCTCAGACAAGTACTACAGCCTTGCACATGCTCAATATCTACAGCAAGCATAACCAACCAAGTCGATGTCCGGACTCACGGACATTCCCGATAACCCACCATCTATGTTCTAAAGTCAATCAAGACCACTCAGAATCACTAAATAACTATCATTGCAAATACAACATCAATACATAACAAAAAAAAAAACGAACTAAAAGAGCGGGCAGGGTCATGGATATCAACCTAGAATACCAACCCAAGGATGTCTATTTATCACAATTATTCACTATATAACCCAGTCTAATATCGTAAGCCATAGCCTACCTGTCCTTCATAGGCAAACTCACAAATACAGCATAGAAGATGCCCCGACTGCTCCAAATCTCCAAAAATGTACAAACAAACTTCAATGATCACACAACTAACAAAATAATAATCTATACGTTAATACAAGAAAAATGATAAGCATAAAGTTATGAAAATAGGTGGGAGGGTCAAAACAGGCCTACGGGTCTGCAAACCCAAAACTTTTGAACAAAGGGTATCAAAACGTTTCCCACATCGTAGGGAACTCAGATACAAAATTTAAATTTAAGACGAGCAAGAAATAAGCTTCAAACAATGAAAAAAAGTGAAGAACCAACTTTGAGAAATTTACGAAATTTTTGATGAAATTTGAAAAAATTAAAGTAGAAACTTACCAATAATTGATAAAGAATTGAAAAAATAGAGTTTCCAACTTCACCCAATCGCTCATGCAAAGACCTAAGAATTTTAATGGAGATTTTTAAATATTTGGGGATGGACATAAATGAACAAAATGGCTAAAAATAGAGTTTCCATCTTTTTATTCCCACTGACAACTGACTCTACGTAATGGCATGACATAATCTCGCGATTGCAAGCCTGAAGGAAACACTTTATGTGATCGCGTGGAAAGAAAGTTGCGATCACGAAGAGGAAGAGAGACTAAGACACAATGCATCGTGGTCGCGTGCCACACGCGCCTCCATTGCAAAGAACAATATGAGGGACACACGCGATCGCGTGAAAAGACAACGCGATCGCGAAGAACATTACAGTTGTGCACCAGCAACAACTAAAATTCAAACTCCAAAATAAAATAAGGCTCGGAATGCGTTTGGAACCCGATGAGTACAAACCAAATATGTGACCTGCATGAAAATGATATTACTGACTCAACGGTGTAAACAAAATTCTGATCCGAGGTCGTTTAGAAAAAATATTGGCCAAAGTCAACTCTATGCCAGAATAACTAACTTTCCAACCGGTTACTCAAAATGAGCCTAGTTGTCCCGAAGCCCGAATGAAAAATTCTCCGAACCCAACTCGACATTCCGGAGCTGATGGCGTAGTTGAATTTTCAATCCGAGGCTCTGATAATAAAATGACGACCCAAGCTCCACTTATGACCATAAAGCACATAAAACACGCAACTTCGCACAAACTCAAAACCAAGCTCTCAAACTCAAACCAAGAGTCCATCTAGACTAAAATCCACGTTCCGGAGCAAATGAAATTCTCAAAATTCGATTTCGAGTTTGTTTTCACAAAATGTTGACTAAAATCAATGATTTTAATACTAAAGGCTCTAAAACAGGAATGTCATTGATGAGTTAGGGCGGCTATAGAAAAGCTCTTGAATGTAAAACAAAAAAATACAAAATCACAAAAATGACCGTAAGGGTCATTACACCTTACCACCACCTTCATTAAATTTCTTTTTCCTTTTTAATTTTTCTAATTTATTTTTTAAGAATTCAAATATTTTTAATAATTTAAAAAAAAATAATTTTTTTACCCCAACACCCCCTCCAACCCCCCCCCTCCCAAAAAAATTTAAATTTTATTATTTTCCCAATTTTTCTTACATTATTCATTCTCATTGTTTTGTATTTTAAATTTTCTACTTGCGTGACGAACACAAGAAAAAAAATGAGAATCAACTTGTTTTCCTATAAAATAATTTCTTGTAAATGTTTTGCATGGAAAACATTTTCCTCCATACCAAACACACCCTTAACTTTTATATTTTTTTTGTTTTACTTTGATTTTTATTTTTTATTTTCTTTGTTTTTTTTCTTAGCGTCTATATATCCTTTTCTTTTTTTCCTTTCTTCCAATCAAATTAATATTTTTTATTTAAATTTTATTTTTTTATTTTTCTAAACCTATAATTTTTTTTAAATTTTTATGTTGTATTTTGGTCTTCTTTTGTTTTTTTCTCAATTTTCGTTATTTTTCTTTTCTCTTCTCTATTTTTTTTTTCATTTTTTTCAACCTTTATTTTTTTTTCTTCTCTTCAATTCCTTCCAAACAAGAAGTTACACCACATGGGCAAGACTTGACACCACCATGTCTTGATTTATGAGATACTCTATAACTTTTGTCTAAGAGACAAGAATTAGCCCAAGGTCCTTCCAAAGAACAAGTTACGTTCATAGGCAAGAATTAATACTACTTCATTGTGTCTTACTTTATGAGATACTCTATAATTTTTCCTTAAAGGCTAGACTTGGCCCAAAGATTTCGAGGCAAAAAATTATGACCCATGGATAAGAGCAGGGGCGGACCCACGTGGTTGCAAGTAGTTGTAATTGAACCCACTTTGTCAGAAATTTATTGTGCATATAAGGAAAATTATCCAGAAATTCTAGTATAATAATTAATTTAAACCTAATAGAAACAAGGCTTAGCTGTGATGTAGTGGTCAAGCAGGTTCAAACTCATATCAAGCACCCGAGTTCAACCTCCATCAACTACTTTTACAAGTGTCTTGCTACTTTTGATCATTAGCCAAATTAGCTTACCATGTTCCCTAAAATTAAGAAGAATTGGCCAGTCTTGCTACTTTTGATCATTAGCCAAATTAGCTTACCATGTTCCCTAAAATTAAGAAGAATTGGCCAATCATATTTAATAGGCTAGTGAAATGCCAACTAGTATTAAATTATCACACACACACTATATATATATATATATTCGTGTGTGTCTGCATGCATGCGTGTATTTGGTCTATTTCACCTTAAAATTTTTTATTTCTTGCCCAAATTCAAAAAAAAACCTAAAATCTCTTTAGAATCAAAAAATAGTTCAATTTTTTCTACTTGAATTTTCTCACTTTCATAATTTTTTGATAAAATATGCAACTATATATCTCTATTGAAGTTATATATGGGCTTTTTTTGGTTTAATTGAATTTTTAGAAAATGTAAATAGTTTTTTGTAGAAAATTTCCCCATTTTCTTAAACAAAAAATTGCTAAAAAAAGCTTATCTTAATATTATATTATTAACCAAAAAAATAAATATAAGAGCAACGAGAGTTTGGGTCAAATCTTGAAGAAAGCTAAAGAGCATTGTTTGATGAACCTGCGAAAAATCATTTGTTGTGTTCGTTGTTGCTTACACTATCGACTGTTGCCATCAATTTATATTTACTGATTGAACCCACTTCTAAATTCTGGGTTCGTTACTGGGCAAGAGTTAACACTACTTCGTTCTATGTTGATTTATGTGATGGTCTATAAATCTTTCTCCAGAGGAAAAACTTAGCCCGGAAATTTCCAAATAATAAGTTATGCCCCATGAATAAGAGCTGACACTACCACATTGTGTCTTGATTTATGAAATGTTCTATAACTCTTGCCTCAGTGGAAAGACTTAGCCAAAGGACTTTAAAAAAGTTATAGCCCATGGGCAAGAATTGGCACTGCCACATTGTGTCTTAATTTATGAAATATCCTAAAGGCAAGAGTTAGCCCAAAGGACTTCCAACCAATATGTTGTGCCCCATGGGCAAGAGTTAACAGTTCATTGTGTCTTGATTTATAAGATGTTGTATATTTGCCCTAGAGAAAAGATTTAGCCCAAGGACTTCACATGAGCAAGAGTTGACACTACCATATTATGTCTTGATTTATAAGATGTTCTATAGCTCTTGCCTTAGATATAAGACTTAGCCTAAGGACTTTTAAACATCAAATTACGCGCCATACATAAGAGTTGACACTAACATTATGTTTTAATTGTGGTATATTCTATAAATCTTGCCTTCGATGCAAAACTTAGCCCAAAGACTTTAAAACAAAAAGTTACACCCCATGGGCAAGAGTTAGACACTACCACATTATGTCAAGATTTATGATATACTCTATTACTCTTGCCTTGGATGAAAGAATTATCTCAAGGACTTCCAAACAACAAGTTATGCCACATGGAAAAGAGTTAATACTACTTAATTATGTCTTAATATATGAGATACTTTATAATATTGCCTTAGAGATGCGACTTAGCTCAAGGAATTTCAAACA
>JBDJHY010103124.1:0-13740 GCA_039654485.1 Withania somnifera
CTCCGCATATTAGAAAGAAGTCATACTATAGGTCTCGACCCCAAAAATAGGAAAATTATCCACTCATGATTGTTGGAACAATAATTACAAGTGTAATCATCCAATGAAATAATAAAAGAAAAGTTAAAGGAGAAGAACCCTAAGTACAGAGTTCTTGCTATTCTTTATCAATCCCCCAAAGCGTACAATGATGATTCCTGATTTTTCCCTAAGTATGCGTTAAATACCTCTTAAAAATCTTCTAAAGCATCCTCAATACAAAACATAAAAAAATTACAAACGAGTCCTAAACTTGTAGTAAAGTATTAGAAGCGGATGGAAAACGTCCTCCCAGTGCGCATTGGGTTGAGAACTTTGGCGGCACACTGATAAACGCGATGTGATAACCAGTGGGGTTTCATGATAACTAACGCGGCACGCTGTAAACATCGAAAATTAACTGAGCGCGCCACACTAAACTTATCAGTTTTCTCCTCAGCAAATTCGAATACTTGGTGTACTTTGCATCACTGTTTGGTGCCCCAAAGCTTCATCACTTGATTCCTCATGAGTTCCTTTACGATCCTGAACATACTGAATTCGCAACCATGCATTGCACCACATCAAATCATCACCCATGTAAATACCACAATGCCTTAAAGTCATTACCACGATCATAATCTCCATGTACGTTCCATAGCTCCTTTCAACCTTTGCTTATGAGTTTTTCTCCACATTTGCCTACACATTGACGTCCTATCTTTCCTGCACAATCTCACACACATATTAGGTCATTCAACACAAAAACATACATGAAATGCCCCAATTCCAAGATCAACCTAGACACATTATTGCTATGAATTCCCATTTAACAATTTTACTTTATTTTTTCCTTTATTTTGGCCTAAAATGAGGTACACAATTAATAACCAAACTACTTAGCATCCACTTACTCAATTATTTTCATTTAAGCTCACAAAAATCATTATGTTATCCTTACAACAATGTTAAAAGGTGAGTGAATGATTGTATAAGGTGCTTATTCTCACCTGTGATCACATCCTCCAAATTATCAATGCTAATATTACTAGTCTCGATAGACAAACTTATATGTTCGATAAGTATTTTTTAGGGTTTCGAGTGAGTTGGGGTGGTATAATTTGATCAAAGTGATGGTGGATGTCAAAGAAATTATTTGACATGTGGACAACATGACCATGATCAACGAAAACTCGTGTACTTTATGATTTGAAAAGGCTTAGTATGATAGGTAGGCGATTAGGTGTCTATAAAGTATAGTTGTACAAATTTCATGATTGTGGATTCATTTATTAAGGAAATGTCACCCAAGGTATTTCATAGGAACACTGTTCATACATGTGTCATGTCATTTGAAAATACTCAGTTTAAATTGAATTTTCAATTTAATATTAGTGCTATAATTTCAGTTTAAGAATTTTGATGTTATTTCTGCAGAAATATACTAGTCAAATTTTTTCACTTTGACTTGTTTTCAGTAGACTAGTTAGAAACAGGCATGCTTACATGACATTAAATAAAATTTTCATGCTACACATCGATACTTGAATTTTATCATCTGATTATATTGGTATTCGTGATCAAGAAAAATTTAGTTACAATAAATATAACAAAAATCACCTTGATCCAATATTGACATGATTGATGAACGAGATTGTTTCGGAGTACGTCACATTATAATAGCAAATACGTTGAGCTTATAAGTGACATGCATTTATAAGATTATTTATATATGTGTGTGTGGAGGGGGGAGGAGGCGGGAAAGGGTCCAAGTAAGAGACTGTTAGAATTTTTTATAAACTTACATACCTATTGTATTAAGAATGATTATTTGTTAGTTGTTATTATTTATAAGGTTGAATCAAATTGGTAGTAATATTCTAATATTTATAGTTATGTGTTAAAAGACACTTCATAAAGTATAGAGTCTTATGTATAGATATCTTATTGTAATTCCTAACTTAATGAAGGACTAAATAAAAAATAAAAAAATTGTGCTACTATAATTATAATTATGAGGTTATGAGCCTCGAATCAGATGTAGAATTTTCTTTCTACCATCCATCCTTAGAAAGGACATAACAACTTACATCTTATTTTTGAAAGATCAATAACCATACAGATAAGACGAAGAACAATCTGGAGCTCATGGATTAAGGTACTAATTTGCATTTAGTTTTGCTTTAACAATGATTTGATATGATAATTTTTGGATAAAAATGATGTCCTCAACTTTTAAAGTTTAGTCCTAACAGTAACACCAACCACATTTACCATCATAATTGACATTATTATCATTTCAAGCCACTAACACCAATCATTACCACCATAGATCATCCCCACATTCACAAGCAAACATAAATCTTTTTTTATTGATCGAAAAAGGATCAAGAGAAAAAAAGATCGAGATTGATTTCTAAATGTCGCAAAACAAACCAAAAGAAGATGCAAGATGAAACGTAAATCAACATACTAAAAAATAATTTAACTTAATTAAATTTATATTTTCTAATATGTAATAATTGTTTATTTAAAAATATATATTTATATATCTATAAATAAAATAAATATGCATAATTAAATATTAAAAAATAAATAATTTTAATTATTTATTTTTCTGTTTAAAAATAATATTTTATTATTTAAAATTTATACATCTTAATCTTAATTAAAAAACGTAATCCTTTTCTATTATAAAAGTAATTGGAGGAATTTTATTTTATGAATAAATATGTATTGATAATTTTGATATTAGTCAGTAGATACGTACATTCACATGATATATATCCAGATAATGAGCATCTTATATCCGGATATGCACTATCTATATATACAAAAAGGTTTATCGAATCCTACTAACTCTAATCTAATGGCTGAAAATTATACCAAAGGCCCACTACTTTAATCTATACCGTTGAAATCAAAAAAAAGAAAAATCAAAAGAAAAGAACTTAATTCGAAAAAAAGAAAAAAAATCTCAATTCTCAAAAATCCAAAACACGTATGGAGCCGAATGAAAGTAGTGGACTAAGTTCTTACTTCCATCACCACCACCACCACCACCCTCCGCCGCCGCAAAACCCTAACGCCACCAATGTTTCGCCGACCAATGGAATTGCACCACCTCCGGCCACTACTACTGCTGCAGGCGGCGGCGGTGGAGGTGGTTCTCAGATGGTGTACACTGGTGCACTTCCGTCAGCTGTGTCGCCGACAATGGAGAGTGTGAAGAGAAAAAGGGGGAGACCTAGAAAGTACAGCACGCCGGAACAAGCGGCTGCTGCTAAGCGGATGTCGTCGGCTTCGGCTCCGCCTAAGAAGAGGGATCATGGTTTGAGCAGTGTTGCTGGAGGTGCTGGTAGTTCTTCGAAGAAATCTCAATTGACTGCACTGGGTTAGTTTCTCTCTATACGGATCACGCGCTCCCACGCGCCACCGGGGGAACTTTGTTGAACTAAGAGTTTCAAAATCTGCTGTTTGTGGTCAATACTGTCTGTACATATTTATGTGCACAGTACTAATTTCGATAGAAACAGTTTAATTTTAATGTGAATTCAGATATAAAATTTTATATATTATTTAAAATTTATGTACTATAAATTGCAATTAACAATTCAAAAATATATAACATAATCTCAAAATTTGAATCGTGCAACGTAAATTGGGATGGAGGGAGAGTAATATTCATCTGTCGGAACCTGGTTGAAGACACATTTAAATCCTATAGGGCACATGTGCACATGCTCTATATATAAAAGCATTTTGTATTGTGTATCTCTGTTTCTTTGTTTATTTTAAGCCTTAGTTTATTAGATTCTTTGCTCTTGTGTTGGACCTCCTACTCCACTTTTTTTGTCTTCATCAAAATAAAGTTTTAAAAATGTGAACTTGCATGGTTTGTATGCAGTATGAAATATAAAGCATGTTACATTATCCATGTTATGTTACCACTTGTTAGTTCTTATCAATGGCAATGCTAGATACTCCATCCGTCCATTTTTAATTATCAAGAAATAATAAATAATAGGGGATAATTACTGTTTCACTCTTTGAATATAATGAATTTTATGCTTTGGTAAATAGATTGAAAAATGAATAGTATTTAATAGTAAGGGTAAAATAAAAAAAAAAGTTGGTAAGTTATCCATTGGGTTTCCAAAATGAGCAATTATTGTTGGGCAACTCCTTATAGTATAATGGATAACTATAGATCGACAGAGGAAGTAATAGAGGAAAATTTATTTTCTAAATAGGCAATCTAAGATCACATTTGGCTATCGATTTTTAAGTTGAAATTTGAGAATTTGAGTTTTTGAAGTTGTGTTTGGACATGCATTTTTCTTTGGGAAAACCCAGCAGTTTTGTGAGTTAGGAGACCCCAAAAACTGACTTAGACCAATTTTGAAAATTTGATCAAATTTCATGCCCAAACAAATATTTGAAGATAAATTTTCAAAATCCATGGCCAAATTCTAGCTAATAGCCTGAGAAATAAATGCTTTTTTGGAGTAGCAAAAGCTGTTTTTCGAAACTAAAAAAAGTAGATTTTTTCAGAAGCACTTTTAAAAAAATTAACTTAGAAGCACTTTTAAAAATTTTGGTCAAAAGCTAATTGCCATTCAAAAGTGCTTTTTAAATTTATTGGCCAATCACAAACCGTTTTTCATCAAAAGTACTTTTCATAAATAAATTGATATTAGAAGCTTGGTCAAACAGGGTATAAAAGAGATGACATCACAAATTACCTCTAAAATTGACTTCTTGCACCATTATTATGATATGCTTTGATTTGGATTTCTAACCTTATACAAGTTTGTTGCCTCTTGTTTTATCCTTGGCCTTGCTCGAAAGGCCCCGAGGGGTGGGGGTGGGTGAGTAATGCGTTGAGTAATTGGAAGAGCTTAAATTACTTTTCTTCATAGATTTACATAGTGATTATGAGCCTTTGAGCTAGTTTACTCTGTTTCCAATGTTTAAAAGTCCTAGTTACTGTTGTTAAGGCGTGGAGGGGTGTCCGCTTTACTCGGTTTTATCCTATTGGTTTCTGCAGGTAGTGCTGGTCAATCTTTTACACCTCATATCATCAATGTGTCTACTGGAGAAGTATGTTCAGAAATTTTCTTCCAAATTCTCTAATAATTCTTCTCATTATGCAAAGTTCACTGTGCTTTAATCAACGATAAATGATTCCTCCCAATCTTCTTTTATCTGTTTTTGTAGATATTTTCACTTTAAGTGTAGTTAATTTAAAAAAAATGTTCTTGAGGGAAGAGAACTTCATCGTTTTGAGCAAATAAGTTGGAAATAAGAAGTACAGTTTATCTTTTGTTAAATATATTTGTATGCGAAACTTGTACTTGTGGAGTAAGGAAACGATATGAATCTACTTGTTAAATATCTAGAAATTATGGGTTTAATGCTTGGTAAGAGCATTTGTATTTTGTTTTTGTTTACTGGCAGTACTTCCTTGGTACCTGCCTCAATAAAATTAACCTATTTAGAAAATAAAAAAAGAATGGATGAAAAGGTCAGTAAGTCAGTTAGAGGTGTTGGGACGTTTGGTTTACTGGAAGATTGTAACTAGTATTTGAATATCCAACTGATACTTCCATTACCCAGACAAAAGCACCACTCAGATGGTCTAGCTTGCATTTGCCCATATTGTTTTGTAAATTTTCGCTGTGGTAACTTCTTGGCATCATAGTTGATGTTTCTAGCCTACATAAATCTGTTCCTCTTAGGTCAACTTATTGTACCTCCAGTGAGGCGAAGAAGTTTCTGCTGATAGTTTATCCTTGATGTTCAACCGTTTCCTCTTTTATTGGTGCGTAGAGCTTGTTACTCCTCATTTATAATTTTTGGATGCCATGACTTTCTTCTCTAGTTATTTCTTTTCCTCTTTTATTCTAGCAGGCACATTCTCTTTTATTTCCTTTCGCATTTCAGATCTCAACTATATGACTTGATTCACTGATTCATTTCATCAATACACAAACAATTGTATTGCACCCTGGATTATTATCTCTAACGTTTTGTTATTCTTTATATGTTAGAACTCTTGCTTATACAATTGTTGGAATGTCAAGAATGAAGGGAACTTTCCAAACTTCCTATAAGGTTAAAACTTATGTAGTGTAACATTGAAGCCAACAGTGAAGTTAATTAGGTGACTCCAAAATTGTCTATGTTAAGGGTTGTGTAAGTAAATGGTAGTATGATACCATTTATAACGGACACATGCTTAAAATTGTACATGGGCGACATCAATTCTTGATTGCCTACTTGAACATCATTTATTTGACCATTCTTGTCCATTCCTGTGATTAAATTCCTTACTGGTATACCTTCATAATTATGACAATGATATTGTTGTTGGTTTAGTAGAAGTTTGGTTCTAGTTGAATAATTAAATTTTGTATTGTCTGATTTCTTATGATGTGCACATTGATTTGTTTAAAAATTCTCTGCTGTTTGCAAAAGCTTGAGCACTTTTAAAATTTCTCCCAGATATAAATATTTTATAGCAGATAACTCAGATAATATGACCTATGGGAAATTCTGCATTTCCTGCTAATTTATGCCAGCATTCAATAAATTTGGCAAATTCTGGGTTCACGTGGCTACCAACTTGGATTTTAAAATTTCAGCTTGGGAAATATCTATCTAACTACTAGCTTCTCTCTTTTTATTTTTGAATCAAGAAAGTACTAGCTTCTCTCTTTTAGGATTCATGGTGAAAATTGAATTTGACCTTTGGTGCACAGCCTCAGAAAGGAGAATGGATGGCCTGATTCTTCTGATTTTCTATTCTATGTATAGTCAAAGTTGGAAAAGCATAGAAGAATATGTTACCCAATGTCTTATAGCATCTACCATGTAGGACAAACTGAAGTAGGAAAACAGTTAGCTGTATAATCGTTTGTTCTTTTATTATTAAAGGGAATGTGTAGTTTGCTTCTTTTTCTTTTTTCCACTTCTTAATTGCATATGAAGGAGAGAGAGTGATGTTTTAAGAGAAAATTGTCTCTTCTCCTCACACTATATCGTATATAATTGCTCTGTAAGTGCCTTTTTGATTTCATCTAGTTGCTATCAATCATGTTCTCTTCTTTGCTCTTGCTTCACTTGCCATTACTTATGCCAATAGCAAAGTTTCTTTGAAGTTTTTTTTTTGGGAGAATGATAAGGTTAAGTCATTGTTGAAGATATTCCCATCTCCAAAAATTGTGGCATACTAGGAGTTCCTCACATATTCGCCTGAGTCCTTGTGTTCCATGTAATTCTTGCAGTTCACCTGGAATGCTTTTGGTTTGTGTTCCTTCTGACCTCAGTAACTAGATGTGATAGGAAATCTTTGCCTATTATTTTCCTATTCGGGTTTGCCAATTGATTTTAAGAAGCTGTTTGACACTTTTTAGCTTATCTACATCTTTGGTAAATAACCAACGTGCTTATAAGCCAAGAGCTGCCATAAGGGTCATCCCTAACTTAATGACTTTTCAGCTTATAAGTACTTTTAGTTTGACTAAGTTTTTTACTATTTTATCCTTAATATTTTTATAATTCTCAAAATATCTTACCCAAAATAAAATCCCGAACTTTCTCTTCACCCCATATCCGTCCTTTCTCTTTTTGATACAAAGATACTTTTTAATTTATAATTTTGGTAAAACTTTTAAGGTATTCTAGTCATTTTAAACAACTTATCAACAACCTTTTACAAGATAAATCAATTGCTTATTTTCCATTTCAGCACTTTTATCCAAATATGTCATTGCTTATTTATAAAATGAATCTCAGCACTTAAAGCTTATCAGCTACTTACATGAGCTAACCCAAACGGGATCTAAGTCAAATTGGTGTTCTGTTACTGTGTTGACATGCATATCATCTATCTATGAAATGTATTGAATATTCTTACTTTCTCATTGCACCAACTTAAATGTGCCTTTAATATCTTACTTTTCCGTTCCTAGTGCATAAGGCTGAGCATATCAAACTAATTTCAGTTGTTTTGTGGTAACTCATGATGTTGTTGGTTAGTTGTCACAAATATATGATTCTGGGTTTTAGTCCATTTACTCGTTCATTGTTCATCAGAAAATATAATACTGTGTACTAGTTTTTCCTTGACATGCACGAGAGCTTCAACTTTACATCAAAATTCGCAATTAACTGCACTGCATTGGAGATGTACTTTTTCAAGTTTTCTCAATATAATTTACTTCATATACGCCAAACAATTTTTATACTTAAATCTGTATTGCAATTGCTTTCTGATTATGCACTGTGTTTATCTCATTTTATGCTTATACAATTTTCATAATTCTCTTAACAGGATGTTGGTCAGAAAATCATGATGTTCATGCAACAAAGCAAACACGAACTATGCGTATTGTCAGCATCTGGCTCAATCTCCAATGCCTCTTTGCGTCAACCAGCAACATCTGGAGGAAGTATTACATATGAGGTAGAAATTTCTTACCCATGCTGTTGAATGGGAAACGCTAATTCTGCAGACAAATATAGGTCAAAATCATTATAAATAGATGCAAGATTTAATTATATAATGAGGGAAATTATGGTTGGTTGTATGTCATTGTTGTTGTTTGGATTGATCCAAAAATTTTACTCCTGTTGACTAGAATCAGGATGACTTGCAAAAACATACTGTTTATAGGACACATCAACTCAATCTTCGAATTGTTAGATTACCTTATCGTCTCTAAAATTTGGTAAATTCCATGGGGTTCTTAATTGACTGTCACACGTGTTTCGCTGACTCTAAATTTTCGATAATGTTGCTGGAACCTAAGCCACAATGAATTCTTCCTTTATGGGGTGTTTGGTATGGAGGAAAACATTTTCCAATTTCCCATATTTGGTTATTTAAGCTTTTTGAAAAATATTTTCTCTAGGAAAATAAGTTCCCTAAAACTGAGTACAAATGACTTCCTTAATGAAATTAGGAAAACAAGTTCTACCAGTGGCATTCTATGCTAATTGTCTCATTTCCACACTTCAACACGTTCGAACCCCATCCCCCACCCCACTCCCACCTCAATGCCCTCAGACCCCGACCCCCACCCCCCAACCCCAATCTCTATAGGTTTTGTGTAGATTATAGACAAATGCTTTTGAGATTTCTTTACGTACTAAACACAAGAAACTAAGTATTAAGACCACTTATTTTGTTGAAAAATATTTTGTAAGAAAATATTTCCGTCAAAACAAAACACACCTCAATGTTTTGGTATGTGAATAAAATGAGAGAGGCAGGAGGTTCTCCTAGAACAGTAAATTTAAAAATGTTCAACAATGCTATAGAGCTGAGTAGTAGTACATCTGCTATGTGTTCTTTTTCTTTTGAGGTGAAACTAAGTGTCATGTTTAATGAGTCCTGCTTTCTTACCAGGTAGCTCTTTTGCCTTATTTTTTCAGTAATGTGAGACACCTCTTCGGCCTTAATTTTGACTCTTTGTTCCTTTTTTAATTAATGACTCTGCTTCAACTTTTGTTTCTATGTAGCCATATTCCTATATTGTGGCTCAAGGACAATTATGTATTTTTATTGCACCAGTGATAACTCGCCGAAATACTTAATAACTTTTTCTGAGATTCAACAATAAAAAATATAGCAAGTAAAATTAACTTCCCAAAGAACATTGAGCATAGCATTTTGTTGTCATTTTTCTGTTTTAGAGATAGTGGTGTTTTATTTATAGGACTACAATATTCTTCATGATTCTCACCAGACAAATAAAGGAACAGGCTTTAATATTTCTTATTTTCAGTGTAAATCAGAAATATGTCAACTAACACTTGATCACATCTACTATCTCCCAAATGGCCAAGAAAGACCATCCTAGTTTTTTGTCATAGTTTTTAGCATGTAAACAACACATTTGAGATGCCTAGATAGTATCCATGCTATACTACTAGGATTATAGGACAAGTGTATCAGGGTTTCCCTTTTCCCTAACCTATCATTAGCATCATTATTCTATGCCTGAGGATCACCACTTCCAGCCTTTCATAAGAGAAACATATTTCAAGGTCTTTTATTTCATTTTACCTGTCAGTAGATATATACAGCACAGTGATCATGATTTTGTGTTATTTCATGCCAGGGGCGATTTGACATTCTCACTCTTTCTGGATCTTATGTACGCACTGAGATTGGAGGTAGAACTGGTGGTCTGAGTGTGTGTCTGGCAAGTACTGATGGTCAAATTATTGGAGGTGGAGTTGGTGGTCCCTTGGTAGCTGGAGGCCCAATTCAGGTTTTCTATTTTCAAGTATATTTCAACTGTTTAACATGGTCTTAGCTATCAACAGAATTAATTAAAATATTGATCTAGCTTATAGGGGATCAGATTAAAAATATGTTAAGGGCACCAAGCACCTGAACTGTTGTCATGCTCTCTCACTGATAACTGGATATCTGACTTGAGACTTTCTGTTTCTTCATTTATTCCTTTTTTTTTTTTGTTCCTTCTGCTTTGTCCACCAATAATGGTTGATGAAGCATCTCTCGATGTATGACTTTGATGTTTTCTTGTGGTAATACAAATCACAACTAATATGTACAAGTTTAGATGATCGAAATCTATCTTTGACTTTCTCACCATAAAGGAAAAAGACACACACACAAAAAAAAAAACGAGAAATGATACTTATCAAACAAGGACAAGAAGCAGTGATCTATTTTATTTGCTCGTGAAATGTCAAAGCTTTATCCTTTCTTTTATCACATTAAGCTCCTATCTTGTGACAGCTTGTTAATTGACTATGTTGGTAGGTGATTGTTGGCTCATTTTCAGTTGACCCAAAAACTGGGGGACTAAAGCATGATACTTCCCCGCAATTTGGTGGATCACCAATATCAAGTGTAGGCTTTCGTTCGGTGGTTGATTCTTCTAATCAAAGTATGGGTGGAGGTCAGTTTATGATGCAGTCTCGCGGTATGCAACCAATCCCATTACATTCAACTGATTGGAGGGTTAGCACTGGTCAGGGCTTGCACCAGTCTCCAGAAAATGGGGACTATGACCACCTTCAAGATTAGTTAACACATGTCGTATTAGGAGTAGTGTGATAAACTTTACCAAAGTTATAGTTTCTTTTTGGAAGAGACTATACAAACACTTTACATATGTACAGGCTAGCAACGACACTTCCCGTAGTGTTTTTTTTGCAGATAAAAACTGCTCCCAAATTCACTGATGTGTGGACCTCAGAATTTCTTCTGCATTCCTCTGGATTACCTTTGATATCTTTGTGGTCTAGAGGTTCTTGTTTCTTTTTTGTTGGTTGGGTATGTTTAGGATTCTTTATATTCTGACTTGTGTATATTGGTGAAATAAGAGGTTAATTAAGTCTGTATTTATCTAGTGTTAAAAATATATCATGCCAAGTGTGTACGTACTTTTCTTGGACACCACCGTTTTTAGAAGCAGTGGTGATGTTGGTCCAATTTGTGTCTGTCTATTCAACCAGCTACTATCTGTTTTTTCTCTAGCATAGATATGTAACTCTATCCAGAAGAAATCACCTAATGAATTGCCCTATTGTGTTGAACCCTTATCCGTAAGGTTTCCAACCATTTCATTGGGTCGCACTCTTGGCTGGTCCATGGCTTGCTTTTGTTTGGGCTTCAATAGCAGTTGGGTCACAAGTCTTCATTCTCATACTTTTTGATGTTTGAGACAATGCACGAACCACACTAACCCATCAATATTTGTCACACTCTTCACTTTTAATTGTCATTCATCATTTACCCTTAGCATTAGTTACTTATTCTTCAATTTTTTTTAATAATTAATATTAATTATTAATTATATGGATATAATAAAAAAATACTTATCTTAATCATTATTTCTTAGGGAATGAACATAATTCAAAGTGAATAAATAAAAGTTGAGACAGTTGACCATCATGTGGCAACTGGCAAGTAAAGTCAGTACTAAACATGCTAACTTGTTCAAGTTTCAAATTATTATCTCAATTTGCCTAGAATATTTTGTTGTGGAAATTTCTCACAAGACCGTTAGGACTTGTATTGTTTGTTTATTAACAAGTCTCAATGTGTGTATTCTATTTTAAGCTTTTACATTTTACTCATATTGCCCTTATACTTTTGTTCAATATTACTAGTGCGTAAACGTCAAATTTGTCACTTCAGCTGGAAAATATCAATTATCCATTAAAATGTTCCAGTTGGTAAGATATTCTTTTGGGTTTTGATTTAGTAAGTAATTAGTATTCTCCTCAAGCAAGGAAAGAATATTTAGGAAATATGAACTAGAGAAAGAAGCAACAGGGCCACTTAAAAAGAAGAAGAAAGATTGCTTTTTGTGCATTGACTCTGTAAATTCTTTTATATTATCAAGTGGGTAAAACAGGTAGGTGTTTACAAATGAGGTGACATAGTTAGTTCATAATTTCAATTAGTCACTTCCCGTAAAAATGTTTTGTTCACTTTATCATTAAACATAAAATCACAAGCTCATATCTTCGTATTTATACTAGCTTTAATAGATAAAATTACTTAATATCTATTATTGATGAAAAGCAATAAATATTCAATAAAATTAATCAAGTTATACATAAATTAATTTAAACACTATAATTATATATATAATAACATATTTTTTTGCACCTCGACTAAATATAAAAATTTTATGAGTATGAACAAAATTTTTGTCAGCTTACAAACCCTTGCCCCGAAGGCATTTCTTATGGATAATAGGTGTTGAAAAAGTCAAGTTCAGCAAAATTGTTCACAAAGGAAGGGAAAAAAATTAATTTTAGTTACATATAAATAATATAACTTTCTTATTAAAAAAATTTGATGAACATATATCTAGACCCTACGTAATTTGGCGGCTGAGTGTGTAATTAACAATAGACCAAAAAGGACTATCGAAAATGTTTATGTAATACTCATAAATGGTGTGTATGTCACTGTCGAAGTTTCTATTCTTGGGCTTCTTTGGTTCAACTTTGATTATACACCATTTTCCCTAGATTGGGTACTAGTCAAATAGATGTCTCTTCCATCTTCATCTACAAACTAAATACGTGTCTATTCCCTCATTTTTTAAGGATTCCTTTTTTCTTTTTTTTCGTAACTTAAAAATAAAATATAATAAAATAACGACAATTCTTATTTCCGGAATATACTTTAATTTTTGTTCTCAAATTAATCTTTAATTTTTCTTTTTTTTTTATTTATTTATTTAATAAAAATAATTATAAATTAATTTATCCGGATCTAATTTGCTTGGCATAAGTTTAAAAATTTATGTGGAGAGAATATTTGTTAAGTTCTGTAGTATTTTTCAAAATTTATTATAGTATTCAGTTTGTTGTTGAGAAAATCTTTCTATAGCTAATATGAAATGATAAAATATGTATGAATATGTTCTTTTTAAGGCATAGAGATATTATAATATAAATATATAAATTTATGTTGCAAAAAATTATTTAATATTTTAATATAAGAGATGTTTTTCGATCACTTATTTATTAAGATATTGAAGGAAAACAAATAAAAACTCTGAGGAAAAAAAATTAAACATCATCCTAAAATAAAGACATTTACATGACCCCTCATATTTCGTATGCATGGATGAAGCTACAGTGCGAAGGTGGTCACATGCGCATCCGTTATTGAAAATTATATTGTGAATAGATGTTAAATATTAACTATTATGTGTG